>PVKS010024298.1:0-31244 GCA_004027875.1 Aplodontia rufa
TCTAATCTTCCTGGCTCTAACTGTCCTGGTTCTAATCTTCCTGGCTCTAATCATCCCGGCTCTAACTTTCCCACAGGCACAAACATATATCCAATGACCTACTTTCACCACTGTCCTTAGGGCAGAAAACCAATCAGCATCTGCCCTCTGCTCCTAACTATCCCAACCCCCATGAAAATCCCCTATAAATGCTCTTGTACACCCACAATAAGTGGGAACCCATCTCCGACGACTGGTTTTGGTCTCGGTGCGCCGGATTATTCCTTTCAGAAACAACTTCATTTAGTTTTTCACATGGCCTTCATTGCTCTAACACTCAGTTGTGTACGTGGTGCTGGGGTTTGAACCCGGGTCCTTGTGCTTGTCAGGCAAGCGCCGAAACCGCTGAGCCACCACTCCAGCCCCAAGTTCTTTTTTTTAATAGAATTTAAAGCATAGGGAAAAGAGCAGACTTCCCCCAGAGTGGGGGAAGGGGACAGAGCCCTGGCTTCTTAAGTTCCATAAGGTGACATATTTGGGTTTATTAAAAGTGTTCATATCAATTGGTAAAAGGACAGTTTAAGTTTGCTTTGCTTCCGGGTCCTCACTTAAAACAAGGTTACTAAGAGTCGAAATTCTATCCGGTATAATTCAGTGTACACGAGTACAAATAGGCTTTAGTGATGTTTCAATTAAAGTACTGTATAGACACCATAAGATATTTGATCTTTTTAAGAAAGTGATTAAAAATAAATTATTCAGAAATGTCATAAGGCCTGTTTGGGAATATAATTTTAAGAAAAAATCTACAATTAAAAACATTTCTAAATTAAAAAAAGTATTTTAAATGACAGGGCAATCAAGTTATGGTGTGTTTAAGTAAATTGGAAAAAGACTTATAAAAATAAATCTCAAACCGTTTGTGTGTAATCAGTTACCTATAATTAACACCATCCGCTAAAGCTATTCAAGGCTTCTACTAAGGTAAAATATTAATGTACTGCTATAAATCAAAATCTAATTCTCTATATGTGAAAGTAACAGGAGTTTTTAAAAAACACTGATCTGCTGTTATCTAGCAAGACAATTTTCTTGTGCCTATTATACTTTGTCGCGTTTTGTCCAGCGAAGCAACAAGACAACAGCCATTGTTCGTGCAAGAAGAAGTTCTGCTTTATTTTTAACTGCTGCAGTTATATAGTTACAAGCTTCTGCTTAGCAAAGTGGTTACATTCTCTTTACAATTCTTTTCAGACCCCTGGAGCTCAGAGCCTGCACAACGTTACAGATAAGAATGTGCACCCAGTCCAGGCGCCACCTGGACAATAAATCTCTCTTGATAACTGCCCTGCAAAACAACCTTCACTTGTGCACGTCCACCTCGTGGCAAGTTGCCAATTGCCTTCCAGGCCAATGCCTCCCACAATATTTTATAACTTAGGAAGGCTAAGTTTGAAAAATTAGGGTTTATACCTGTTTTAAAAGTCTTTCAAAGGGCTGGAGCCGTGGCTGAGCAGTTGCGGCACTTGCCTGGCATGCGCGTGTACGTGAGTTCGAACCCCAGCACCACGTACATGAGAAGTCTCGGAGAACAGAAGGCCACATAGAAAACTAAATAGGGTTGATTCTCTCCCTCTCTCTCTCTCTCTCTCCCACTTCTCTCTCTCTCTCCTCTCTCACTGTACCTCTCTGTCTTGAAAAAAAGTCAAAGGATTATTTCATAACTGGTTAAGTAAGCAACTGTTATTTTGTGTTAGTACAACATATTTGACACATTTAAAAATGAACCAGAGATATGTATACATCTAAAACTGCTCTTGTCAAAGCCTTAAGTGTCACATAAAAGTTTATTTAAAAAGTTTATGTAAGTCTACTGACAAGATAACAATACATGCTCCCTTCACACACTATATCTAGCATTGAAGGGCTACACTGCTGCTTGGAAAACCGGTTTTACCCCTGCTTGCTCTGACAAAGTCTATCTCTGACAAGTGACACTGTTGCTTAAATGGATGAGGCTTAAAGCTGTCTTTTGATTATTGCTAGCACTGCCACTGCAGGCAGTCCTGGGATTATTGTTACTTTACGCTGCAGATTCATAACTTCACTTCAAAATGTAAATTCGGTCAATATAAAGTCAACATTGTAATATAGTACTCTTACATATAAGACTTAAAAAGGCCACTTTACCGAGTTGTCTACAATGCTTCCCTCAGATTTATACACTAACAATAGTAAAATAAGTAAATAATAATTGCAATAACAACTAATAGAATTCAAATATTTATGTCATTTACTATTTTATAATCAGATAAAAGAAACCTGTCATCAATAAGTTACATATAAAATTTGGTATTATTTTTACACTAGGATAAAAATTCTTACAGATTTAATAAAAAGGATAATAATACTAATGTCACTGCTTAAACGTGAACAATATAAACTATAAAATACATGGGGCTGGAGCAGTGGCTCAGCGGTTACGGCGCTTGCCTGGCTTGCGCGAGGATGCAGGTTCGAGCCTCAGCACCACTTACACAATGAAGTGCCGAAGCAATGAAAGCCACGTGAAAAACTAAAATAAAAACAATTCTCTCTCCCTCCCTCTCTCTCTCACTCCCTCTCTCTCTTAAAACAATATATAAAACATTTTGGTACTTCTTCCACAATGGTTAAAAGCTCTCTGAGCCTTTGTTTGATTTGCATTTCAGGCGTACAGTTATACTGTGCTAATATTCATATAAAATAATATATTGAAACTATAAAATATCAGCTTCAAAAATAAAACACTTCACCTAAGAGTTGTCCACAGCTCTTCCTCATCTAAGACTGTTTCTCACCTTGCCCTATGTTAATTCCAAGGTAGACCAAAATTAAATGTACTTGAAGTTAAATTTTTAAAAATTGTTATCATAAAATGGCTTTGATCTCAATAAATTGGGGATATAATATATAAAATAAAGGTTCAAAATTATACAAATTACCTGTTTCTCGGTTCATAGCTATTATTCAAACTGAATATGTGTTTGCTCTTCATTTCATATTTTCCTTATAAAACTTTAGAACTTTTGTTCAAGAGCTTTACAAAAGCTTTACAACTTCTAATATAACTGTGTTGATTTGAGATAATAGACCATCACCTATAAGACAAAAAAGATACAAGGCTAAATTATTTACTATCCAACTGGTTGTAATCTTAACTACTCATTCCAGTTTTATAATCTCTAACTGCCAATATGTAGTGCAACTAATTTCAAAAGTAAAATCTGTTAATGCTTCAGCCCTTACAAGTTTCTCTTCTCAACAGTTTTGTGACCATTATCATGCTGATCATCACACTGGTATCCCTTTACAGCCCTCAAGGCCAAGCCATTGTAGAACCAGCTCATTTATCCCTTAAGATAAAACTACTAAAACAAAAAGGGGGGATACAGAACCCTACAAAATTGTTTAAATCATGCTCTCTTTGTTTTAAAATATCTAAACGGTGATGCTGAGGGTCGTGCTGCTGCTGAGAGATACATGGCCCCTTGTTCAGTAGGCCAGACAAGCCTGGTGTGGTGGAGAGATTTACAAACGGGACAATGGAATGGATCAGATCTGGTTATGATATGGAGTAGAGGTTATGCTTGTGTATTTTAAGAAGGTGCAGTTCATCCCATCCGGGTGCCTGAGTGTACACCATGGAGGACTTCAAGCCACAATTCAAGTGTCTGAAGGTCACACCGGAGGGGTCACCTCCCTCAGGTTCCAACAGGAGCAAATGGTAAAGAAGGAGAATTCCATCCAGAAGAGTCATGCTGCGCCACTGTCAACATGTGGGCAGATGAAAAGTCTAGTATATCGGGCTGAGCAGATGCTTACAGGACAGAGAGGTACCAAAACTCCTGTCACCATGATGTATGTATGCTGGCTTTATTGAGCTGTCAGGGGAGACATTTATTGGGGGAGAGATTTATTGGACTTCCTTCCCAGATCCTCCCTTAGTGCACCGAGTTGTGTGGACTGGACAAGCCATTTCAGTATTTACCAATGACATACCCTTGATGGGAGGTTTTTGGTCAAACATACTTCTCCTGTTCATAAAGATAAGCTTAGTTATACTGGATAGAGTGGAAATCTACCGATATGGTGGTCCTTCCATGAGAACTGTTTAAAATTAGCCCTGGAGAACAAAATAGCATATGGGGGAGCCAGGGTAGCTAATACTGCTGACCCTAGAGATTTGGGAAAGTATATTTAAATGATTACAAAAAAGAGTGAGATGCTCTTATTCAATATAGTCCTTGAAACCCTAGCCAGAGCTATCAGACAAGAGAAGGAAATCAAAGGAATTCAAATAGGAAAAGAGGAAGTCAAGGTATCTCTATTTGCTGATGACAAGATCCTATACATAGCAGACCCAAAGAGCTAAATCAGAAGACTTCTAGAGTTTATAAATAAATTTTGCAAAGTGGCTGGTTACAAGGTCAACGCTCATACATTAATAGCTTTCCTGTACTCCAGCAGGATTTCCGCTGGAGAAGAAATCCATCGTATTCACACTAACCTCAAAAAGAATAAAATACTTGGGCATCAATCTAACAAAGCATATAAAGGATCTCTACAATGAAAGCTGTCAACTATTAAAAGATGAAATTATAGGAGACCTGAGTAGATGGAAAAGCATTCCACGTTCTTGGATAGGCAGAATCAATATAATTAAAAGGGCCATTCTGCCGAAAGCCCTGTACTGATTCAACACAATCCCCATCAAGATAGCAATGACATTCTTCACGGATTAATAAAAAAAAAAGCACTTTTCAAATTCTCTTGGAATAACAGGAATCCTAGAATAGCCAAAACATTACTAAGTGAGAAAGAAGAAGCAGGAGTTGTCACAATACCTGACCTGAAATTATACTATAGGGCTATAGTAACAAAAGCAGCATGATATTGGTATCGAAATAGACATGAAGACCAATGGAAGAGACTAAAAGACACTGAGACAAACCCGCAAGTCTTTAACCATCGCATATTTGACAAAGGGGGGCAAAACTATAGTGTGGAGAAAAGACAGTCTGTTCAACAAATGGTGCTGGACGAACTGGAGAGCCACATGCACACAACTGAAATTAGATCCTTATCTCTCACCCCACACAAAACTCAAACCAAAATGGATCAAAGTGTTAGAAATTAAACCACCAACTAACTATACAACTGGTAGAAGAAAAAAATAGAATCAACAACTCGCGACATCAGCGTAGGCACTTCCCTCCTTAACAAGACCCCCATAGTGCAAGTATTAAAGCCAAGAATAAATGAGTGGGACGTGATTAAACGGCAACGCTTCTGCACAGCAAAAGAATTAGTCAAGAGTGTCAAGAGTTCTACTCTGTTATTAGAACGATATCATGGCACTTGCAGCCAAACGGATGGAGATGGAAAAAATCATACTGAGTGAAATATCCCAAACTCAGAGACTTAAGAGTCAAATGTTTCCTATCATATGTGGAAGCTAGAGTAAAATCTAAGACAGACTGAAAGTTAGCTAAGCTCAAAAAATAAACTCAACATAGATCCATTTTCACATAAGCAGGGGGAACCACAACTATGAAGCTGGGGGGGGGGGAAGGGAGGGAGGCAGGGAGGCAAGGGAGGGATTCGGGGGTTTATCAACGCAACTGGGAACTCTCCACTCCCAACCCAACTATACACAAATGGGCAGAGAAACTCAGAAAATTCAAAAATTAATACACACGTATATGCTTATTTCTATCTATAACATGGGGGTGAAGCAGAGGAGACATGAGAGTGGGAAGTGGGCAAAGGGGGGAGATCCTGGACTAGGATTGGCTTTAGCTTACTTTGTCAGTATCCATGTATGCGCGAATATGTAACAACGATTCCCTCCGATATGTAAGACTATGTCAAACGAATAAAATAAATAAATAAATAAAATGAGTGAGATGGTTGTGATTCCCACAGAACCTGCACCAATACCATATCACCCTACCCGTACCATGATGGAATTGGGTGCTTTTCCCCATTGGGTGGAGTTTGCCAATATATTTCCAATATGGCACAATATCCCTGAAAATAGTAAATTTATTCTAGACTGGTCTTATGGAATTGACAAAGAGCACCAATATTATGATTCTATGACTCCTGGAGGTTTCAATTATACTGTCTTAACTTTTAGTGATGGTGGATTACAAAGAGATCTGTGGTACTTGGTGGTTGCTTCAGACTATCTTAATTACAGTGGCAACTCTCCAGAGGATTTCCCTGGCAGTGGTTGTAGATTAACTCCTTGCTATGGCCTGCGAGCATGTGTACAATCTCCTTATGTTTTAATCCCAGGGGATGTAAATGTGACCCAATTAGTAAATAGATAGAATCGGGCTTGTCAGCTTTGTCATCTGACTAATTGCGTTGCCCAAAATAATAAGGGACAGGGAATGCTCATATTGTATCTGCCCACCCTTGTCACGATCCCAGCTAATATTTCAGAGTCCTGGTACTTCAGAGCAGGAATTTAAGTTTTACAACAGATTCATACTCACCTGGGTGGACACCCACATACTCTTGGTCTTATTGTATTTGGAACTGTTACCTTAATATCTATTTCACGCTATGTCTATGTCATCAGGCATAGCTTTACCCAAAATTCAAAATGCTCATTTCCTTAGTAATTTGGCTCAAAACAGCTCTGGGGCCCTACAAAATCAGACAATTATTGGTAAAATGGTAGAAGCCAAGTTAAGTGCTCTGGAGGCTACCATTATAAATATTAAAAATGAGCTCACTGCACTTAAAATTCTGACAGCAGCTTCACTGTCATGCTAGCTATAAATGTGTTTGTGTCACAGCAGCAAAGTATAATGCTTCTCTATGGGCTTGGGGAAAAGCTAAAAACCATCTACTGGGTGTTTGGCAATAAAAATAACAGTTTATATCTTTGGATATTACATCATCATATTCAGGATTCAGGGGAGACAGGATAATTTTATAAATCCCACACACAGCTTGATAAGCAACTGCTTGATGATTTAAATGGTTTTAGTCCTTGAAATATGTTACAACATACAGTATGGTATCTTCTGGGAATTGTGTATTTGCTACTCGTATTGTTATTACTGTACGATGCTGCTCCATCCGAGGGGAAATCCAACAACTCCAAATTACAGCACAGCACTGGCATATAAAAAAAACAAAGAAGAGGGACCGGAGCAGTGGCTCAGGGTATTGCACTTGCCTGGCATGCGTGAGGACCTGGGTTTGGGCCCCAGCACCACATGCACAACTGGGTGTTGGAGCAGCGAAGACCAGATGAAAAACAAAGTGGGGTTCATTCTCTTTCTCTCTAAAATTCTCTCTGTCTCTGTCTCTCTCTCTCTCTCTCCCTCAAAACAAAACAAAAACAAATAACGGGAGATGCAGGGAGCCATGTCATCTGATGACTTGGATCACAGCCAGCAACTACCTTTGGTGGTGGCTCAGCCCAGCCAGAGGACATTTTTCGTTTTTGTGCAAGACCCAAAATGTCTAGTCCTTGACTCTAAGTCCAGACACCAGTTGCTAGGGAAAGACAAATTTCAAGAATAAACAATTTAATCACAAAAGTGGTGCAGGCACTGCAACCTTCAAAGCCTGTCTGCTTTTTGGAAACTTTCTTCTAGTTAACTTTATCGTGTTAAAATCCTACACGATAATCATGCTGTGCTAACTCTGGGTCACTGCTCCTTCACTAGAGGACTGTGTCACTCCTGGCCCCAGCTTTCTCTCTGTCTATGTCTGTGTCTTTTTTCCTTCAACCCCCTCCCATTACACCTCAACGTTACCCAAGTTCAACCTTGCAGGTGTGGCACCAGTGAGCACGACACAAAAGGGTAGATATTAAAGAGGGAGATGTGCCTAATGCTTCCCAGACAAGCCACATATGGTCAGCAAGACCCCAACCCATCCTAGACGATGGCACTAAAAACAGACTTCTCACAAGTCCACAAGAGTGACCCTGAGAAATATTGACTGGTTCTTGAACAGTAGATTCGAGCCAGGTCAAATTTGACCAACTTGGATTTTCACACCCGGCAGGAGCATTATAACCAAAGTACAGCCATACACAGACATTTAGAAAGAAAAAAGACAATGGTTCTTTTGATGTAACTTAAGATGCACACTTGTGTCGGCCCCCTACTTGGACAACTAAGACAGACCCAAAAGACCCACTGTGACTGACACTGCCGGAGCCCATTGCACCCCTGAAGGTGACCATCCAAGAAAAAAAAATCAGACAGATTTGAGGATCAGAAGGACAACAGCCCTGTTCTAGATGCTCCAGCAGCTGACCAGCCTTCGCACAGCCAAAGCTTGAGGAAGCTACTGCCCTGCTTTGGCCACTCAGGGGCTGGGTAATCTACACACAGTGAAAGATTAACTGGCCAATAGGACAAATGGACTATTTTGTCCTTTAAGACACTTCTCGTACTGTGATGTATTGTCAGCACCGCCTCCTGATTGCATACATAGCCCTCGCCTTGGTCTTTGCTACAGGACTGATGACAGTGACTCCTGCTGACTGGACTCTTTGTAATAAAAATTTATGAGTACTTCTCTACCTTTGCTTATGTAGGCCTTCAAGGATTCAGTTGGTCTTATTGGCTTGGTTTTATTACCTAACGCAGTTTAATCCATGCTAGCTAAAATGTTGATGTATTACTTAGTATGGTGTCCAATAGTCACTCTGCATAGTTGCTTTCCACTATGGCTGGGTCCCAACCCCGACCCACCACGTACTCCATGTGTTAAGATGCAGTGTAATTAATAGGAGGATGTATCTCGGTCCTGCCCCACCAAAACAATATTGTGATTCAGTGTCCACTTGTCTCTGGCAAAGAAGGAGAAGCATATGGAAAGTTCAACAGTTCAGATGGTTGTGTCCAGATAGAAGAAAATGGATGCACATTTAAAACTAGGCTCAGCAATTTAAAAACAAAAACAAACTAGAATACATCGCATACATGCCAGTTCAAACTTGGAAGGGTTTCAAAAAGGGGGAATCAGAGTTCACTGTTTGGAGGGTGGTTGTCTGCTCTTGGGAGGATTCGAGAGCTTAACTGACACAGGAAAATAATGCTGGTATCTTGTTTGATGCTTCCATGCTTGGGTCCCTCTTACATTAGAATTATTAGTTCCGCCAAAGAGGCAGCTGTCGAAAGGAAACAACAACAACAACAACAACAACAACAACAACAAGAAAGCTCTGTTTGGTGACCAATCAGTGAGGAACAAAAACCGAATGATTTGGAATCCACCCAAAGAGTATAAATCTCTAAGAACAGCCCTTTTTGGTGCTTGGAATTTGTGGCAATCTGTGCTCTGAGCCATGCTGCAGCATAATTCAATCTACTTCCTGAAAATTTCTTCGGTGTCCTGCCCCATCTGTCCTGCATCATTAGGCAAACCAGATGGGACTGAGGAGGTAGGAATGGCTTTTTGCATGCCTTGTCACTGCTTTCTGGCCAGGATACTGAAGGACAGAACTTCCCCTTGGTGCGCCACCTGTGGCTTTGCATGTAGAGTGGGCAATTCTTATGGCACTCAGGAGTGATGGCCCCAAGCACAACAGAAGCCATGAGGTGCAGAACCAGGAATTATGGACTTGGAGCACTGCACAGCTGGACAGGTAGATCTGTGGGTCCATTAGTGGTTATCCACCTGACTTCCCCTTAGAGGCCTAAGCAGGTGGAGGAGAGGCTTGATCGCCATCTAAATAAGGGTTCCTGAGTGCCCTCCAAAAAGAATTGGGGCTGAAAATGACCCAGGGTATCATGCAGGTAATCTGCATTTGGGGGTCAGTGAGCAGAGGTGAAACCAAGACCCTTTTGTTGGTTTTTGCATTCTGGGGATTGGGGTGGTAATACAAATTTTGTTGTGATCATTTCAGTGTGAAAATAATCATATATATGTGTGTATGTGTGTGCATGTGTATGCGCACTTATGTGTATCTACAGTTTATTCTCTTCGTTTGGACAACCTTAATACAGTTGCTTGGTTCAGTGTTACATCCCATTGCATTTGCAGTGTGAACGCAATGCAGGATTTGTGTGTGCAGTAGATATAACTTCCTTCAAAGTGTGATTTAAGTATTTGCTGATTTTGCTGGAAAAGCTTTATTTAGATATCTGCATTAAAGCATTAACTTTGTAATCTAAGTATTGATGGCCTTTGACATAGTAAAGTTTGCACAGGATAGATTTCATTGATAATCATTACTTGGTCCCTAGCATTAAACAGTGACAAGTATAGAAATTTCGAGGACCCTGCATTGCCTCCATGCAATCGTAGGTCTGTTAAGGTTTAAAGAGCACAGCTCTGGTCTGGATACTCCTGTAGGCCACGTGCAATTCTTCAGATCCTCTCCTTACAATGTGATAGATGCAACATCACAAAGTGGTGCCAACTTTCTGCTTCAGTGTCCTGTCACCTGAACTCCATGCCAGATCCTTCTGGCAATGACATGCTACCGGAAGTCTGCAACTCACGTATTGTCCCCAGCATCTGAGAGTGTCAGCACTGCACATGTGCTTAGCTGTTTGTGCTCCCTGGAAACCACAAGACTGTGATATAAATTGAGATTGTATTCAAGGAGACTGACTCCCATCTAGAGTAAGTTCTTTAACGGTTTAGCTAAAGTGATTCATTAAAACTGTGACGGTTTAGCTAAAGTGAATCATTAAAACTGTGACATCTAGGACTTTCAATATTATAAACCTTGATAGTTTGCCCACTATTGAATTTGAGGAGTGTGAGATTCAGTATTGTCAAGGTCCACTGGAGCTCCCAAACTTGGCATGAAAGGGTATTTCTCCTGCCCAGAAAAAGAAAAGCACTGGCACCTGTGTGAAATCAATTCTGGGCAGGCTTCAGGTAAGATGGCAGACTGCAGGGAGGTCACATCTGACCACTCTCCTTGACCTGAAAGGAAGAGATGCTGGGAAAGCTACCTTCCTGCAAGGTGCATGTATTGGAAAAGATTCACTGAACACAGCACGGGTCAATGGGAGATCTGTGACTCAGAGACTTGGGTGGAGCAAGTGGAAAAGAGGAACTAATTCACACCCAGCTGGTCACCAGGGACCGCCCTCACCCCTCAATCAGTACAGCAGTGGAGGAGATGCTGTGTGACTCACTCTGATCCCTTTGGCCACACGGAGTATTGGGCTGAAATCGGGGCTTCTCAGCATCTGTGCTGCAGAGGAGGGGGCAGACTCCCCATGCCACCAATGAGGAGGTCAGTCTGCAGGGATTTCAGACAAACGGGCAGGGAAACGGAGCTGGGGATCTAAGGCAAATTTCCCCACAATCCAGTCTGGATCCTACATTCTGCTGTGAATGGGCAGAGTGCAAACAGGAGCTCTACTCTGTGCTTAAAATGGGACAACTCTGTGGCATCTCTGCTCTGGAGGAGAGAACATTGCATGAACACACACACACACACACACACACACAGACACACACACACACACCCGCTTCCAGCTCTAAGTAGCATAGGCTGTAGCCATTTTGACCATATAGGCAAGGCAGGCGGAACTTTGTATCCATCGCCCGGATCCCACTACAACCCCAGGGCAAACTCAGAGGAGAGCCTGGAGCCATTGCAGCCTGCAGAACAGTTAAACCAGAGATAAGTGGATGTGGGGGGTGAAAGAGTTGCCTGAGGACAAATTCTTCCCCTCCCCCTCCCAAGTGCAAGGGCCAGACTCTGGGACAATATTCCAGGGTAACTGGTGGGACTTTACTGGTGATCACCAGGATCACTTCAAGTCCATACATCAGAGTTTGAAATTTTTTATTAAATTCTTTCATGTGTGTGTGTTTATTTGTAGTAAGTGTTGTTTCTGTGGACCTGTTTCTTCTTTCTACTTTCTTACTTGAACGCTTTCCCTTGAACACCTGTTTTAATGCAAATATTAGCACTCGCCACACTTTCTGAGGCCAGGGTTATATAGTCCCCTAGTATTTCATTTCTCCATTACCCACATCTTTCCTATTTTCCGGCAATAGCAAAACCCTGTTCTTCTAGCTCTCACACCCCTTCAACATCATTCCCCCAGTCTCTCCCTCCTCATTTTTTCTTCTTGATTTTCTTTGTTTGTTCTGACATTGATTTTTTTATTTTTGGTATTCAGAATATTCTTACAACATATCTATAACCTCTCTGCTCTGGCTTCATAATCACAAGACCGTCTACCTTCCTACCTCAGCTCTGTACTCCCAGATACCTGTAAGCTTAACATCAATTTGCTCCATCTGGAGATAACTGCTAATCACCTTTCCTCCCATAGGTGATAATTAACAGTGCATCGGCTACAAAAGGAAGATTAACCAGTTCAACACTGTTTATTGTCTGGTTTAGCTGACCATACTTTCTATTCATCCTCATGGAGGGCATTAATGGAAATCCGATGCGGATGCCAAATTTGATAAGGCTTGGTTGCTTTCAATCCAGTTATAGTCTGATGGCTAATAGTGTTGTAGCCAAAGGTAGTTATTAATCCTACCATTCCACTCATAGGTGGTAATTAACATGGTAACAGTCACAGTAGGAGCAAAGTAACTAGATTAACGCTGTTTATTGTACCCACTGGCTGCTCATATCATCTCTTTTGCCTCATCTTGTGAGGCATTAGAAATGGCAAAGGCCAAAAATTAGCCATAGGTTGGGGAGTGTGCTGTTAGTGTCAACTTCCTAAATTGCACCCAGCCCAAGTCACTGAAGAGACAAAATCCACACAACTCATCAACATCCCCCAAAATAAAATCACCGAAGAGGGCCTCAAATCACCACTCCCCAGCCTCACAAATGAAGAAAAAGGGAATCAATTCTCCTCTTCATATTCACAACTCCCCAGCCAAGGAGTCCACGGCTCGGGTCCCGGATGAAAGCCTAGAAAAAAGTATCAACAATCTGATTATTAAAACAATCAAAGAATTAATAGAAGTCTTAAGGAAGGAAATAAGAGAGCAACTTAAGAGCTGAGAGAACACTTTAATAAAGAACTAGACATTCTAAAAGAGACATAGCAGAGCTCTTAGAATTGAAAAATGCAGTCAACCAAATTGAAAGCTCAATGGAAGATATTAATATGAGAGTAAACTCAGCAGAAAACAGGACTCTGACTCTCAAAGAACGAGCATCAGATAACAAAGACAGGTTGAGTAATCTTGAAGGCAAGGAGGACAGACAAGTAAAGAAACTCACTGAGCATGATCAGAACTTACAGAAGTATGGGACAAAAATCAGAAGAAATAACCTGACAGTAATTGAGATGGGGAGACCATAGAGCAACAAACAGCATAAAGAATCTTCGCAATGAGATAGCCAAAGAAAATTTCCCCCACATCAGAACTGATCCAGAAATTCAAACTCAAGAGCCCTATTAGGACACTGAATAGACTCAATCAAATGAGAAACTCACTGAGACCCATCATATACAAAATGAATAAAAGAGAAATCAAGGAAGGAATTTTAAAAGCAGTAAGAGACATTTATGGCAAACCCATAGCCAACATTATACTTAATGGAGAAAGACTGAAACCATTCCCATCAAGTTCGGGCACAAGACAAGGCTGTCCACTGTCACCACTCTTATTCAACCCTAGCCAGAGCTATCAGATTAAGAGAAGGAAATCAAAGGTACTCAAACAGGAAAAGAGGAAGTCATGCTATCTCTATTTGCTGATGACAGGATCCTATACCTAGAAGACCGAAAAAGCTCGATCAGAAGACTTCTAGAGCTTGTGAATGAAATCAGCAAAGTGGTTGGTTACAAGATCAGCACTTATTAATCAACAGTTTTCCTATACTCCAGCAGCGATTCTGCTGAAGAAGAAATCAGGAAATTCGTCCCATTCGCGATAACCTCAAAAAGAATAAAATATTGGGCATCTATCTAATGACGGATTTAAGAGACATGTACAATGAAAACTATCAAAAATTTAAAAAAAAGAAAGAAATTGAAGAAGACCTGAAAAGATGGAAAAACATTCCATGTTCTTGGTTAGGCAGAATCAACATAATTAAAATGGCTATTCTGCCAGAAAGCCCTGTACTGATTCAGTGCAATTCCTATCACAATACCAATGACATTCTTCATGGATATAGAAAAAGCAATTCTCAAATTCATTTGGAATAACAGGAAACCTAGAGTAGCCAAAACATTACTAAGCAAGAAAGATGAAACAGGAGGTTTCACAACACCTGACCTGAAGTTATCCTATAGGGCTACAGTAACAAAAACAGCATGGTCTTGGTATCAAAACAGACATGAAGACCAACGGAAGAGAACAGAAGCTACCAAGACAAACCCATGAGACTTTAACCATCACATATTTGACAAAGTTGGCAAAAATATAGTGTGGAGGAAAGACAGCCTGTTCGACAAATGGTGCTGGATAAACTGGACAACCACATGCAGACCTTATCTCTCACCCCACACAAAAATCAAATCAAAATGGATGAAAGAATTAGTAATTAAACCAGCGTCTATACAATTGCTGGAAAAAAAAATAGGATCAACACTCCACTGCACCAGTGTGGGCACCTCCCTCCTTAGCAAGGCTCCCATAGTGGAACAATGAAAGCCAAGAATGAGTGGGATGCCATTAAACTGCAAAAGTTTCTGCACAGCTAAACGATTAGTCAAGAGTGTCAAGAGAGAATCTCAGAATGGGAGAAAATCATTGCCTGCTACACCTCTGACAGGGGACTAATATCCGGAATATATAAAGAACTCAAAAAACTGAACGTCAAACCCACAAATAATCCAATCAATAAATGGGCTAGGGAACTATACGGAAACTTCTCAACATAGGAACTCCAGAAAGCCAAAAATACATGAGAGAATGTTGTACATCACTAGCAATCAGAGAAAAGCAAATCTAAACTTCCCTGAGATTCCACCTCACACTCCAGTCAGTGACAAAAAATGAAGAATATGAGTATTAACAGATGCTGGAGGGGTTGTGGGGAGAAAGGAACACTGACACACTGTTGTTGGGACTGCAAACTTGTACAGCCACTCTGGAAAGCAATGTGGAGACTCCTCAAAATCTAGGGACAGAACCACCTTATGACTCAGGTATCCCACTCTCAGCTATCAATGTTTATTTTGCAGCTCAATTTACAAAAGCTACACTATGAAACCAACCCAGGTGCCCCTTGTTGGATGAATGGATTACACACACACACACACACACACGGAGTTCTACTCTGCTATTAGAAAGAATGATATCATAGCATTTGCAGCTAAGTGGATGGAAATGGAAAAAAGAATCATGCTGAGTGAAATATCCCAAAATTGGAAACTTAAGAGCCGATTGTTTGTTCTGATATGTGGAAGCTGGAATAAAACCTAAGATAGGATGAAAGTTAGCTAAGTCTCATTAACAAACCCACCAAAGTTGAAATTTCACATAAGCCGGGGGAACCATAGCTATGAAGGTGGGGTGGCGGGGAGATCGGAGGGAGGCACAGAGGTGAGGGAGGCAAAACGGGGGTTATCAATTATGGCTGGGAACACTGGACTCCCTTTGAGAAGCCAAACTACAAACAGGCAGGCAGAGAAAGTCAGAAATTTCAACAATTAATGTACATGAACATGCTCATCTCTATCTAAAGCATAGGGCTGTTACAGAGGAGATATGAGTTCACGTAATGGACGAAGGGGTGAGGAGATCCTGGACTAGGATCAGTCCCAACTTACTTTGTGAATACCTATGTATGCATGAATATGTAATAACGACTCCCTCCAATGCGAAAGACTGTGTCGAAGAACAAGAAAATATTTCTGCAAATATTTTCTTGTCTCTTCTTGGGTTCTCTTCAAAGCTTCATGGATGCTTCCTAAGGAGTCCTGCTATACTCCCAGAGAGGCCTTTTTACTTCCCTCCTAATCCTCTATGTCGTTTTCCTTTGACACAGCAATACCACTTCTGGGTATGTACCCAAAGACATAAAACTGTCACTTTGTAAAGTTATATGCTCTCGTATGACAATTGATTTTATTGTTTCTTTTTTAGATATATGTGACATTAGAATATCCCATGATATGATTATAGAAGCAAGGACTATAGTTTTTTTGAATTCAGTCCTCAATATTTCTCCTTCCACTCCTTTCCTCCCTGCCTCTTTTCTTTTTAAGTTACACATGACAATACAATGTACAATGCAAAATTACAAAAGCATGTGGTATGATTATTTCTGATTCAGTACCCAGTATTGCCCTTTCACCTCCTCTCCTCCTACCCCCCCATTCTTTATAGATATACCTGATAATAGAATCGTCAATGATACCGTTATAAAAGTATAACTTATTTCAATTCGGTCTCTATATTCCCCTCCCCCGGTCACCGCCTTCTACTCTACTGATCATTCTATTATTTAATAAAAGTTATTTTTTTAACTTAGTGACTTGTTGATGAACATGTTGATGCCCAATCCTCTATTAAGTCAGGTATATCAAACCTCCTGTCACTGAGCAGGCCACTTCCTGTGTGTACTCTTCATGCATATGGACAAACTTTGTCCTTTTTCATGTTAATCTACTGGCTCCACTGAACCCAAGTCCCTAGAAGGAAAGTTTTTCCTCTCAACATAATTGCCACATAAATAGTGTTATGGAATGCTTTTTTTTCTTTCCACAATATTGATATCAAATTATAGTTATGAGTTCTGTCCTAAAAAACAAATGCTCATTCAAAACAGAATAGTGAAACATGCCAGAAATTTCCTCCAAATTACATTGTGATTTCATAGGTGTATACCTTGTTTACTTCCTTACAGATAGCTCACATGACCAAAAGTGGACAATGTATGGATACTGTGGTTTGGGGGGGGTGGGTCAAGCCTCTTATTTGTAGACTAGTGAGTGCTTCAATAACATGGTGGATGAATATGTAGGTGGATATGTTGTTCCATTGATAACACTTTCCTGCTAAAATTTTACTTACTTTCAATACATGCCATGTAATGGTGTAATTAAGAACCATTTCCATGAGAGCAGCAGCCTCAGTTTTCTTTTTCATGCAACATGGATGAACTTTAAATCGATGTTGCTAAGTGAAGAGGCAAGCCCCCAAAGGGGCTTGCATTTATTGTATGAATCCATTTATATGACATTCTGGGAAAGGTAAAATTATAAGGGTGAATAACAGATTAATGATTTCCAGGCATTTGGGGGAAGAATTAGTTGACTACAAAGGGGATACAAGGGGGGAGTTTTAAGTTGAAGGAATGGATATGTATGAATCCATAGTTCTATATGATGCTATACATTTCTCAACACCCTGGAACTATATCACAAAGAGGGGATTGTAATGAAGGCCAACTAAACACGCACACATATACGCATCACTTGGCATGTTGGACACCAAGATGGAGTACAGCTTGTGACTAATGAATCTAAGAGCAGCCTCAATTTCTCTATGGTAAATGTTTCTGAGTTTTATTTAAAATGGCTTATTTTAATCTGCAAATCATTCATCCTGTGCAGCAATGGGCTGTGTATTAGAAGCCAAACTCTATAAACGGCTAAACTCTTGAAAATACCACTGTTTACCTCACAAATACCTGACCCTCCACTATGCTCCATCAAAAACGGTGCAAAGATGTCAAAATCACTTTACTCTGCCACAGGACTATAGGCATTCATTAGTGCTTGACTTTACTGAAGCCAACTTGTTACAACCATGGGGCTATTTATTCCCAGTTTCCAGCACACAATGGGCAAATTTGATGGGCTTAGTGCTATCAGAAAGCTGGACAATTACTGGATGAAGCACTGCCAGCTAATATTGAGGAAACCAATCTGATGGCAAAATACTATGAAATACAGGATTCTGAGGCCATGTTGTGCTGGAATCAAGCAGCCCTGTGTACTACAGGACTTTGGGGGAGAGCACTTCATTTGTATTCAAAACAGTAACTCTTGAGTCCTCAAGGACAGGTTAAATTCTTGATGGTTGCATCCTGCTTAATAAAGGAATGTGGATAAAGTGTGGGTAGGATTCTTACTTAAAACTTCAAAAATTTTTCAGAATGTATACAGAATTATGGACCTTAATACAGTCATTTGAGGAAAATAATTGCTGTATGGTCTAAGTGCGGCACTACTAAACTTTCCGTTCTGTTAGGTTATTTCATCTCTACAGTTGTTGTTCAATCCATGAAGCATCTTAAAGGTTTCTTTTGTATTCTTCTGTACCTCTGTCCATCACTGGCCTCCATCAAATGGATGGTGGTGTATAAACACATCCCATGGAAGTGTCTGAAAAGAGGATATGAAAACTCTCACCCTATTTGATAAGCTTAGGTTTCTAAAGACCTACATTGTTTCTGCGCTAAGTTCATGGTATAAGCTATTATATTACATTTTTTTTTGAAAGAGAGAACTAACTTTGTTTTCCATCTGGATTTTGGTTTTCCTTTATTTGTGCATGTGGTGCTGGAGATGGAACCTGGGATCTCACACATGCCAGGCATACACTCTCCCACCACTGAGCCACTTCTCCAGCCCTATCATTACATTTTTTTCTGGAATAAACTCATAAACTAGTATCTATTCTCAATCTACTCAAAAGTCTTTCCTCCTCCTTATGGTAGTGACATGTGATTGTCAATCCTATGAGGTGGTCAAAGAGCATTTTTCCAGGCAGTATTAAAAAAAGTATCTGTGAACTGTAGTAGTTGATTTGCTACTCCCAAGACACATTCCTTTCTTGTACCAGGGATTGAACCTAGGGACGCACAACCACTGACCCACTTTCCCAGTCCTTTTACTTTTTATTTTGAGACAGGGTCTTGCTTGGTTGCTTAGGGCCTCGCTAAGTTGCTGAAACTGGCTTTGAACTTGCGATCCCCCTGCCTTAGCCCCCTGAACTGCTTGGATTACAGGCAGGTGTGAGCCACTGTGCCTACCTCAAGACGTATTTTTTAAGGCTCTAAAACAATCAGAAATTAAGATAGCGTGTGGTTATTCAAAATATCTGAATATTTAGGTTCAGGTTAGAACCTTTTTAACTGTATCAAATAGGCACTACCTTATGGAGCTATGTAGCATATCTAAGATATTAGTAAGAAAAATCCCCATTCTGTTTTCTGAAAGTAAATTGTCTGGTTCTCCCCTGATGGGCACTATGGCGAAATAAGGACGAAAACCTGTAACACATTATGAGAACCAAACAAATCTACCCTCAGCCCTTGTTAGTGTCGATGCACGGGTAAGTTTGCAGCATCAGAGCGCCAGGGGAAATACGGAGCTTTTCCAATTAAAGTCAGGGAGATGAGATAGAGATCTCCCTCCTGGGTAAGGAGAACGCCTCTCCAAAAGGAAGAGGCCGGAGGCTTCTTTTCTCCTAGGCTTCACTTGCTGAAGGAAAGCATTTTCCCCTGGTTAGTAGACAAACATTTTAAAGAAACATCTTTGAGTCTACCCTTGAATTTTATTCATTGCATCATTGTTACAAGGACATATTTACTACTTTGTGACTGAAAATTTCAAGACGCCTTTATTTTAATATTTTCACTTGATCAACTAGAAGTCCAAGGACAAAAACAGTAGCAACTGAAGAAATCTATGAGTGAGGGACCTTGTCAGAACGCCTGTGTACTTTCAAATGAGCTTATCTTTGAAAGTAAAACTGCAGAAAAGTCCTAAAGATTCCATTATGTCTCTTTCTGTAATGCAGCTATCATGACCATAATCAGCATTTAGGTTCACAGGTATTATCAAAGTATAACAATCTATACATTAATGAGACACATGACCAAAGAAAAGCATTTCAATCCTGGGGATGGGAATGAGAGTCACTGTAGATAAGAGTAGCAATCTCATCTCTGAGAAAGCAAAAGTGCCCTTCTCAGACCCTTGGGGTTTTGTTGCTGAAGGATAACCATTCAGGACCTGAGGGATTTTAACCCTTTTGAGGGGGAAGATCACATTAATTGCAACAAAAACAAATGTAGGATCACAGTTCATGAGTGCAAGTCTTGTACCACTGTAAATGTTGATTGAGTCAAATGATATTAGAAGACGACCTTCACATTTTCCAAAGGTGTTTACTATGGAGCAAAAGAAAGTGCATAATTTCTTCTGTCAACTAGAATTAAAAAGGCTGACAACCAATTTTTATAATTTGTACTTAGTAAAAGATAGCTGTTTCTGAGAAAAAAAAATTTACTTTAGGATGACTTGTTCCTGATACTCAGTTAAAATTTCATCATCCCAAAAATTGGACAAAATACTCCCTTTTACAAAAACTAAAACAGTGGCTACAGCACAGGTGTCATGTAAGAAAGCTAGTCATTGAAAAAAGTGGTAACCAAGAATGTATTCTAATATAAGCCATGGACTTCCAGTTACAATAGCAGGTCAGTGTTAAGTTCATGGATTGTAGCAATTGTACCATTCTGGTGCACAATATTGACAGTAAGGCTGTACATGTGTGGGTCAGGAAGTATATGGGCTATCTTTGTGCATTCCAATTCATTTGCAGCGGGCTTGAAGCAGTCTGAAAAAATAAAATCTAATGTACACACACACCTCTAGTAATTGTATAATGGCAAAAACATTCTTCCTTTAGAATATCAATACCAAAGCTACTTTAAGTATGCCTTCACCTATTTGAGATGGTAAACAGATGCTCTAAATAGCAACTATTACATCAGTTAAGTACACTGCATCCTACTACTTGCCTTTCTGCTCTCAAAATTATTTAGATAGCTCAGTAGGAACACCAGAAATCTCGCGGGGGCCTTTGCAATACTACTTTGTCTCTACACCTAATGGAAAAAATGTCTCGAAGAATATTCTTAGAAATTTGAAGTAGTACTTACATTTATACTGGAATCACATGCTTTGACTTCAGAGTAAAATCCTTTGCAAAAATGCAAAGTGTCAGGATTACATTCTCCCTACAATGTCAATACTGGGTCATGCTGGGGGACTCACTTATTCCTATAAAATTCATTGCAGTTTGGAAGAGTCTACATGGACTTGTTTTTCAAAATTTTGGAGCCAAGTGTGATGGCACATACCTGTAATCTCAGCGGCTCAGGAGCCTGAGGCAGGAGGATCACAAGTTCAAAATCAGCCCCAGCAACCAAGCAAAGCCCTAGCAACTTAGGGAAACCCTGTGTCAAAACAAAATATTAAAAGGGCTGGGGATGTGGCTCAGTGGTAAATTGCCCCTAGGTTAAATCCCCAGCAATCCCACCAAACCAAACCAAACAAAAAAAACACTTGGGAAACCTTATAAAGAAGGGTGGTATATCAGAGCAAACAAAAATGGAAAGCATGTGGAAAAATGAAGATTACTTCCTCCTCCCAGTGCAAATTTGTTATTGTTTTTTTTCTTTTTCGTACTGGGAATTAAAACCAGGGCAATCTACCACTGGACTACATCTTCAGTCCTTTTCAGTTTTATTTTGAGAAAGACTTTCTCTTAAGTTTCTGAGGCTGGCCTCAAACTTGTGAACTTCCTGTCTCAGCCTCCCAAGTCATTGGTATTACAGGCATGTGCCACCACGTCCAATGCAATGGGAATATTTTGTTTTGAATGATTCAAGAAAGCAACTTCAGTAACTCAGCAAAAGAATAAGTCTGACTTGTTCACATTTTAAAATCAAACATTTATTTTAAACATTTAAAGACAGTTCTGAAATCATTAAACCGTAAGTAATTAAGTGTACACACGTTAATAAAATACTTTCCATCAATGGTAAAGACAGGTGTCATTTGATGGTGGAACAAAATGCATTAAATGAAACCTGGACATCTTTATGAAAGTGACATAATCACAAGTCCAAAGTTCAGCACTGACATTTTTATATCTTGTTCAGCTGTCTGAATCATTTTTAGCAGTTCAATTCTTTCAAGAACAAAGATCTAAGTTGTGTTTTAATAACTTTTATAAGGCTATAACAGAGTTGATTTTCTTTTGAAATCATATTTGCATTGGTATTGGCTCTGTAAGGTAAAATGAGTCAATATAAAAGGTTGCACAGCTAAAACAGATTTTGTCTTTTTTACCTTAAGGAGTAAAACATGTAAACGTCTATGCTGTGGCACTGATAGTGACCCACTGAGGCCACATGTAAAAGCAAATAATCTTTATTAAATGTACTTCCAAGTGTTATGCAGAATAAGTCACTATTACTGCCAATGGGCTGCAAGTCTGATATGTAGAACTTTGTAATTGCTGTTACTTACAAAATTGCTTAGGTTCATTTGGTGGTTAACAGAGAGTGAGTCTTGTGTATAATAAAATAAGACAACAAGTATTGAATTATATTAGAATTTCTATTAGTGTAGCTAATGTTGTATTCGTATCATACAACTCTGGTTTCAGTTTCTTCTTCAGAGCCATCACTCTAACAGGGATTGAAGGGACTTTTTAACAACTGCCACCTCTTGACGTTGCTGTTTCAAAAAATAAAATTAGATAGCTGTTATAAATATTCCTGCAAAGAAAATATCCCAAGCCTTACATCAATTCTTGGTTTCTGATATTCAAAACAAACCACTTACAGTTTCCCTCATAAATTTTTCCTGCAACTCAGCCATTTCTTCTTTCACTTTACTTTGTTCACCAACAACAGAATTTTCATGATCCTCCTCCAAATCCTTGAGACCCTAATACAAAGAAAAGCTGATTTCAGTTAGAAACCTCACTTCTTGATTCATATTCAAAGTAGGTAAATTTAAAACGTAACAACTTTTGATATTCAAAGAATGCTTGGTATTAATTCAAATTAAAATTATAAACACATGGAGCTATAAATACCCTGTTAAGGTCTGGTTTGGATTTCTTTTTTTTTTTTTTTGGCAGTGTTGGAGTGATCCCTACGGCTTCACTATATCCCCAGCCCCAAGAAAATTTTTAAAAGTCAGATTTGAGTGGAATATTGCTTATGTGAGATGAACAACAGTCATGTACTTAGTTTGCAAACATGGGCTGGTGAACAGTTAATGTCAACATGGGGCAGAGACAGATGAAGACTGGCAGACCTGTCTCATGAAGTACCATATTTCTTAACCGGATAATGACTCATTGGAATCACTAATAGTTCATATAACACGATTTCCTAAGAATAAAACAGGCCATCATATGACCTCTTCAAATTAAGAATACTTATCTTTTAAATCTTTAACTATTTATTCAACACAGTGACATCCGGCATACTGTGGGAAAAGCACTGGGTTAAATGCTATGGAAGAACTGAAAACCTACTACAGTATCTTCCATGTTCTGATGACACAAACAAACATAAACAATGAGGTCCTGAAGGAGGGCAGCAGCTGCAGGAATTAAAATAATAAAAGGGCCACTGCATGGCATAGCATGCACAAGGCCCTGGGTTGAATCGACAGCACAGGGGAAATAAGTACCACTGCAGAGGTAAGAACTACAGGGGCCTACTGATAACTGTGATTAATGTCCAGGAAGGATAATGCAATGCAGGAAGCTAAATAATAAAGTTCCTACCTCAAGTAGTAACATTTAGAAATAACACTTAGCAGAAAACTTTTCTATTCACACCTCCATACCAATTCATAAATGGTTCTAAGGGAACATTACAGCTGCACGTTCTCAACTTGCAAGGTCTTTCTAAACAACTGGTTTGTATGCAGATGGCTCTAAAGTTCTTGGAAGAATTTTCAGAACAATTTAATCAACTTACTGAAACCAATTATTTGAGTGAAATTTTAGTACGTACTTTAACAGGACTATTTAAAAGAACCCCCCCCTTAGGATTCCTCTAACTCCTAAATGACATGCATCTGCATGAAGATGAGGTTAATGTCACTGAGGACAGTGAGCTGATGTGCAAATATGATGGCAGATAATTCTCGATCCACAAGGGTTAATCTTTGAGCTGCTTTTTCATTCTGGCCATCATCTGGCTATAAGTTGGAACATGAAACCATTATTAGTCATGAATCATTCCAAAAGCAAATATGCTGTAGAACACTCATGTACTACACTGGAAAACGCAAAAGATACTCAAGTGATGCCTGCCTTCTTCCTTTTTAATAAAAGCTGTCCATAAAAGACAAGTGAAAGAAAACTAGAAATGATTTATATATAGACTTACTACTTTCCAATATGTGTTTATCAATTTCAGCATAAAAACATCATTACAGGGGCTAGGCTCATAGCTCAGCGGTAAAGCGCTTGCCTAGCATGTGTGAGGCACTGAGTTTGATCCTCAGCTACACATAAAAACAAATAAGAGATATTGTGTACATCTATAACTAAAAACGTTTAAAAATCATTACAGTCTTAATAAAGCATCAATGTTATGCACAATATGTATACTTTTAGGCAAAAATTCCCAATTTTACTACTTCTCTTTTAAATAACTCTCACACAGCTATGAATTATTTCTAAAATTAAAAAGTTCATTTAACAACTATGGTGGTTCTGGAAAAATAAAATTCAAAATAGAATATTAACGATTTTAAAAAGCATTAAGTGAACTGTTTCCCCACAAATTCAGAAAGAACCAATCTTGTACTTCTACATATACATTTCATTTCATGAGAATGTATTATCTACAAATTATAACACAACAGACCTTCAGCAATTGCTCATATAAATTTTTCATTTCTTTAACTTTCTCATGTTGATCAGTTCTAGCTTGAAGAAAAAGCTTTCTTTGCTCTTGAAACATACTCTAAAAATATAAAATAAAAGGTGTTCAAATTTGAATAGAAAATAACATTTAGAAAACAAATCTACATTGAAATAAATACACTTTAAATCAGTAACTTAACATTTGTTTTAACAACATTTATGTCCAGCTTCAAATAGCTGATTCATCTCTAATAAACCAAAACAATATAATTATCCTTTCTATCAGTCATTGAGTGGAATATTTTAACAATATTCCAAGTAAACATATTAATCGTTGATTTCAAAACTGACAGATAACCCTTCTAATAATCTGTTTACCACAATCAGGCAAAATCTAGACTACAGTCCTAACAGAAATCAAGTAGGAAATATTCATTTTTATCCACTGTTCAAAAAGATTACCAATTCTTGCTCATTTCAATATGCACAGAGCTGGAACTTCCAATGATGTAAGCCTTTCTGATCCTTGTCCCAATCTCCAACAGTAAGTTCATAGCATTCCCTACTTGCCACTCACAGAGTCAAATCCTAGATTTTGTTATTCTGAATAACTTCAGAATGTACATATACAAATAATAGCAAAGATATATAGGAACTAAGTTTTGAGACACTGTTTTGAAGCATTTTAAATCAATTTATCAAAAAAGAACTCATTTAACAATTTCAAAACAACTCCATGAGGTAGATAATGTTAGTATGTCCTCTTTCACTGAAAAGTAAACAAAGGCACAGAGATAAATAATTTGCTTGTGGTTTCACAGCCAGCAACTAGTTGGAATACAGCTGGATACCAAACAAAGGGGTTCCAGTGTCCAGGCTGTACTATATACCCTTACTCCATTTTCCCAACATTCAGACACTTCTTCCCTACCACTGTAGCTTACTCTCTTCAGTATTGCAGCTCAGTAAGTCTTAAAGGACCTAACATCCCTTGAATGGAGACTGACTCTTCATTGTCCAGTATGCCACCCTCATATCCTCACTCTAAATTCCCTCTAATGGAGACTCTTTTTTTGTCCAATATGCCTTCCCCATATCCTCACTTTCCTCAGTCTCAGATGACATTCCACAGGCAGTCTTCAGATATCCATCCTTGCCTATACACCGTGAAACTTTCTCCTTCCATCGGTGTGCCTGGATAAATCCCAACCTCTCAAATCCAACTCTCTACCTGCTCTGCCAACCCATGCTGCCTGCTCTCACTGTAAAATCACAATCACTATGTCATAAACCTAAATTGGACCCTGCTGCTGCTTGGCATTTCTATTTCCCTACTCCATTCACTGGCTCACACTCAGCAAACAATTCCTTGCCTTCTCTGCCCTGAAGGCAGCACCTGCTCCCCATCCTGACTCCCAGCTAATGACCTCATCACCCCGCTGAAGAAATAAGCAATCCCAAGAGGATGTCCAGTCTATCACCACATCTTCCACCTGCCTTTGCCCAGCTAGCACTGTGTCGACCTTCTCTCCTGAATTTTTGCATCAACTGCTGCTACTTGAGACTTTGATACACTAGATTAATCATAAAGCTAAGCCTGATACCAACCGCTAGTTTTTCTTCTTGTTCCTCAGCTTTCTGTACATTCATGTCCCACTGTTGAAGCAAAGGTAGAAACTGCTGAGAATATCTGTAATGAAGAGTGTGCCTGTAAAACATAATAATGAACATGGTCATTACGTATAAAGGTATGCAGAATTAAAAATACTCAAAACAAAAGCGAGCTGACATAATTTATACTATGAAAGGAGAACAGGAAAATAAAAGGAGCTGAGATGTTTTCATGGGGGAAAGAGAGGTAAAATGATGTACTCTCATTACAAAAGTATTCATTCCTAAGTGACTACTAGAGAAGCTAGGTCATACACTCTTGTGTCTTGAAAATTGAGGATTACAGTGTAAATTTCCCCATAAATATTTAATTGATCTAAAAGCAGTTTAATTTTCACTTCCTCTTGTTAAATAACATATAGATTCTGGTTTTAGAAGTTTTAATGTGGATAAGATATCCTTTCACCCTGTAAAAGACTTTCAGACAGGAATATTTCACTTAATTATTTCTCCATGTTGGCACAATGATTTTGAAGAGAAAAAAAAAAGACCAGGCAAATGAAATTCAGGGGAAAAAACCCACAAATTATTTATAAGATTACACTTTTCTACACAACTGTATACTGTTAACACTCACGGGACTGATAATCTGACATTAAGATTCATTTAAGGAATTATAAGAAATGTGTATCAACTATAGGAAAAACTACTGTTATCTTGAAGGCAAAGGAGGTCATCACCATTGTCTTCTGGGTAATACATCTCAAATCTGTGAAACTGAGGTTCTAGAACTAATGAAAAATATCTGTTTAAAGAAAAAAAATCAAGCAAAACACTTTTATATAGTATTGGGGGGACTGAACCCAGAGGCCTTCTTCCAGAGAGCCATATGCCCAGCACTTTTTATTTTGAGACAGTGTCTTGCTAAGCTGCTGAGGCTGGCCTCAAAGTTTTTGTCCGGTTCCTGCCGGCCGGGACCGGACAAGGCATTCATTCAGGCGGTGAACTGAGGTTAAAATAGACCCACTGGTCTTAAGTTCTCCAAAGGCTTTATTTTTCCCTTTACCTTGGCTAATGGCCTCCTGCCTCCAGGCGCTTCCTGCCTTCCCTCTTTTACAGTCAAGGCCCTTAAGGCATTACATTTAGAGACAAGGCTATTCACATTCATAGTCCTTGTTTCTACTGACATACCAGAGTCCCTGTTTCTGCAGCCGAGGCTTTTACTGCCTGCGTCTTCCTCTGCTGCTGCTGCCTGACTCTCTCAGGCAGCAGGCGGTGGTCTCTCAGGCAGCTTTGCTCCTGGCTGCTGCTTGCTGTTTCCATGCTTCTTCTCTGGCTGCTTCAGGACAGGGCTGCTTGCTTCTGGACAGGGCTGCTCTCCTCTTTTGCTGCTTCCTCCTTGGGCCGCTTGCTTCTTTTTGCTGTTTGCTTTCTGGGCCGCTTCCTTGCTTGCTTGCTTGGTGCTTGCTGCTGGACAGGGCGGGTTGCTTCTTCTCTGGCTGCTTGCTTCTTGGGCCGCTTCCTTCTCGCTTGCTTCTGGCTGCTCTCTGGCTGCTTTCTCCTTGGGCCGCTTGCTTCTTTGGCTGCTTGCTGTCTGGCTGCTTCCTTCTTGGGCCACCTCCTTCTCACTTGCTTCTGGCAGCTCTCTGGCTGCTTTCTCCTTGTCTAGCTGCTACTCTATTTATCCATTTCAATAGCCAATAGGGGTATAGTGAAACACGTTTATACAATTGTACCAATGAGTGACCAAATAGCTTAGTCCTGCGGTCAGGCATTACGTCACTAAGGAAGATACAAGCCAGCTGGGTCAGAGTTGTTTACCACCAATTCTTTTACAAGCCAGCTGGACCTCATGTTGGGGGATCCCCAACAGTTTTCATCCTTCTGCCTCAATCTCCCAAGCCACTGGGATTACAGGTGTGTGTCACCTTACACAGCTGCAAAATGCATGTTTAACCGGAGATTATAATAAATGCATGATGACAATAGGAGTGTGAAGTTATTTGAATACTATGTAAAAAACCCACGAATATGTTTTTTTCAAAAAAAGCCAACAATTTTACCTTTGATCTTGCTGTGTTTTGAGAATATGCTCAATTTTTTCATTGATGGTTTTCAGAGAAGCACTGGTATTCATTTCAAACTGTTTGCGTCTTGCAAGAAGAGCCTGTGTGATGTCAACTATACTCAAAATAAATTTTCATGAAGTTACTTTTGAAAATTACTTTGCTCCCATATATTCATAACAATATGGAAAATGTTGGTCCAGCAATCTCAGAAAGACATTTCAAATTCACAAAACAGACATCATTTCAAAATGCAAGATTTGCTCCCTTATTTTCTATTAACACTTTCAGGAACTAGTAATACAATTCTCATTTATCTAACTGCAGAACACCTTTTAAATCAGAAGTGACAAAAGTTTAAAAATCAAAATAATTTCTATTTTAAAAAATGTGTATAGAGAGGCTCAAAGACAGAATTTAATTTCCTCATGAGAAACAGCTAATGAGTCAAAATTTATAATTTATTAAATACCCTCCAATTCAAAGGACACTTGTAGGATGGAATATTACATTGGAGTGTATTTTACTTAAAAAGTCTTTCAAAAGGATAAGAAAATTAATTTTAAATAATATAGTGGGTGATGCTTTTAACTATATTTTATTGAAAGACAATGTTCGTGGTTATAAAAAGTCCAGATTACGTAAGTAGATAAATATATATATGAGCAAATTTAAAATATTTTCATGGATGCTTTTGTAAGACTTTTATCTGTAACTGCTGTGTTTCATAAAATATGACTACTAGAAGGTAATGTTATACACCAAGGACATGACTTTACATCTACTATCAAGCGATTTTTCAGCACTCCCAGTGTCCATCTGTAACAAATAATTTATTGCACACCTCACAATACAAGCACTTTCTCAGCATCAAATAGAGAAAAGCTCCAAGGTAGAGCCAAAACTGATAAACACTCTCTGTTAACACTATATAGAAACGATAGAAATTTACTCAGACTGACGATTTATTTATGTATTTATTCATTTATTTATGGTACTGAGGATTGAACTCTGGAGTGCTTTACTACTGAGCCACATCCCCAGTCCTTTTTATTTTTATTTTGAGACTGGGTCCCACTAAGTTGCTGACAGAGGCCTTCAAATTGCAGTCCTCCTACCTCTGCTGCCTGAGTTGCTGGGATTATAGGCATGCACCATCACACCTGGCCTCACTCAGATTTTTTTAAAAGAGGACAGTCCGTTAAAATAGCATGGCTGAATTTTAACAAGTAAATGCAAAACTTATGAGTTTTTGGATATCATCATGTTTCTCACAAGGTATAAAAGTTGTCACTGGTTCTCTACCACACGATTCAATAATGTAAAAATACTAACAGTTATTTTAGAGGACCTCTTTGACATTGCTACTCCAAAGATAACAACTTCAGTCATTAAAATAAATTAATGATTGGGCTTGGGTTGTGGCTCAGCTGCAAAGTAGTTGCCTAGCACATGTGAGGCAATGTGTTGGATCCTTATCACTGCATAAAAATCAAGTTTCTCTCTTAAACTAAAACTTAGATTTTTAAGAAATGAATCATTGAAGACAAAGAAAAACTGATATATCACTATATGGCAATCAATAATTGATTAACATCTTACGTATGAGAAAAAGTCTTTAGGCAGAGTCTGCAGTCCACTGGTAAATACACCCTGTGAATAGCTGTACGGTTGCAAGCAATATTTTAACTACAAATATCTTCCAAAACTTACCTCCAACTTCTTGTAACATCTTCCGTATATCCTCCCTGTGAAAACGGGAAAGGAAATTATTATCTAAGGAATACTACTACTATGGATTAAGAGTGTTAGGCAAGTGTTTACCTCAGCTGTATTCATGCTACCAAAAGGTTGACTTTTCCTACGTCAACCTATATGTTTGGTAAAAATTACTTGAAACACACTACCTCATATCTTTCTCATGCTGTGCTGCAGAAGAACTGTCCTCCCCACTGTCATCAGCTCCTGCACTGCTGGCTGCATTGGAAAGAGAAAAGAAAAGGAAGTGTCCTGTTTTGATCACCCCCACGGGAGAATTCATCCTTCTTTTGGGATCTGCGAGGCTCATCAAGTCAAGGAAAGTTTCTGAAGCAGAGGTAGGTGGAATGGATGAAGTGCAGGTCAGAAGGAAATATCCATGGCTGGGACCATTTTATAGAGACATCTGCAGGAGGGCCCAAGTGACAGAAACCACTTAGTGCATCTTGGGGACAAGCTGGAAGTGAGACCTGCAGGGGTCCAGAGGAGCAGTTGGAGGAGCTGGAGGTGGGAACGCTTGAGAAACATGGGGTTCTGCTCACTGGCAACATGCTGCAGCCCCAGCCCAGGGCTAGGTGACCCTAGCCAGCCACAGGGGAGACAGGCCATCTGCCCCTCACCCAACCCAGGTATCCCTGGGACAGGAGCCTGTGTCACCTGAGCTCTCAAAGTCATAGACAGACATGTCCGGAGGCTGTGCTGGGGTCTTGGTCACTTTCTCCGTACTATTCCTCGCGTTGGGCTCCACGGCTGCGGCCCTTCCACGCTGTCCTCGAGTCCTGAACAGGGTGAGGGTGGAACACCACACAATGAGTTGAGATAGGCCTCTGGGACCCAAAGGTCCAGCCAAGTGTCCCGTGCTCATGAGATGTACCTGCACCTGCCATCTACGGGGCTGCACCTCAGGCCTTCCGCCGGGCTCAGTGCCCAAGTGGACCCTGGCTGCTATCTGGTTGGAGGGTGGGGGTCACAGGCTGAGAGCGACCCCAAAACGCCCCCTCCTCACCGAACCCCTCCCATAACTCGGGCTACAAAAGAGCCGACCGAACCCGCTGCCCTCAGGGGCCTCTGAGGCCGCGCTGGCTTCTCAGGCTGAGGGCGACCCCAAAACGCCCCCTCCTCACCGACCCCCTCCCATAACTCGGGCTACAAGAGACCGGAACCGCTGCCCTCAGGGGCCTCTGAGGCCGCGCTGGCTTCTCAGGCTGA
>PVKS010024299.1:0-31222 GCA_004027875.1 Aplodontia rufa
TTGCAGCCTTCGAAGGTAAATGGATGGCTATGGAAGAGATCATGATGAGTAAAATCAGCTTAACCCAGAGATCTAAGGGTCGATTGTCTCCACTCATCTGTGGAGGTGGGGACTAGACCCTGGACAATGAGAAAGTTGGTCTATTAGCATGTGTTAAATCCAGATAAGATGTAATGCTTTACAACCTAATACTTTTTTTTAAGAGATATAGTGGGAAGGGGAAGGGTGGGATAAGGGAGGGTAAAGGGGGGGCACTCCTGGGGATAATTGCAATATCCAGAATATATACACATTTTATATTATTTTGTTAAAAACTTGTAAGGTTGTTCAAAAATAAAAAAAGGGAAAAAAGAGACATCATGAGTGCTCATTGTTCTCTCACAAGTTTTTTTGTTTGTTTTGGGGTTTTTTGGCACTGGAGATTGAACACAGAGGTACTCTAGCTGTACCACTGAGTTATGCCCCCAGCCTTTCTTAATTTTTATTTTGAGACAGGGTCTAAGTTGCCCAAACTTGCTCCTCTTGACTCAAGCACCCAAGTCACTGGGATTACAGGCGTGTGCCACCACACCCAGTGTACATGAGGTCTGAGGGTTTGTTTGGGAGTTTTTTTGTTTTGTTTTTTTGAAAGAGAGAAAAAAGAGAATCAACTTTATTTTTTTCATCTGGCCTTTGTTCTCCAACACTTGGTTATGTATGCGGTGCTGGGGTTTGAACCCAGGTCCTCATGCATGCCAGGCAAGAGCTCCAACTGCTGAATCACTGCTCTAGCCACTTACATGAGGCTTTAAAGGTAGAAAAATATAAGGATCATCTCTCAATAGCTTTCAAAATTCCAGTGGTATGAATATCCTCTCACACAATATTTGTAAATTTTACTGTTTTGAACCACAATGATGGCAATTACACCAGGTTCAAACTACTAGGTAGATTCACAGGACTTAAATTGTGGGCATCAGAACCAGCAGACCTAAGTTTAAGCCCTGCTGCTGCTACTTTCTACCTCTGTGATTGTGGTGTGTCATTGCTGTTCTCAGGCACAGGACTTTTTGCTGTAAAATGGATCTAATGATAGTGTTCCCTTTTGTGTGTACATGACAGGTATGGGGCAGGAATCAGAGCACCCATCCCACAGCAGGTGATCAACAATGCTCTACAATGACCACTGTATGCTTCTTCATTTACTCTCAATTGCTCTCGATACACTCAAAATTGCTCTCCCGTCAAAGGAAAATGGAGGATGACTACAAGTCCTCACCCCACCTCTATCACCTTTTCTGGAAAGTGAATGGAAGACTCCTTTTAAAAACCAATATTTTGCACTCTATCCAATTCTTCTAGAACTACCTAGTTATAATGTGTTACAATTTTTTTTTTATATTTCTATCTTGGACTATCACTCTTTGAGTTTCTTTCTGAGACATAGCAAGGCAAGAACATTCTTGAATGTGTGGTGAGACAATGATTACAATTAAGGGATTGTCAGCACATTATATAAACATTTCTGTCAGTGTTTATCCATTTTTATGCAGATAATGATTTATTGTTTCACTTATTTTGTGTAAAAGAAAAATAGGTATCTGTGCCTTTTAGAACTTTTGTTAACAGTAAAAATTCTAATTAATTCTCTAAAATCAGTGTTGGTAAAAATAACCTTAATCTTGCTAGACTTGCAGAGAGAATAAAGGAGTTCTCTGTGGACAGTTGAACAATGGATAGATGAACTTTCTGTTTCTACATTAGGAGAACAGTGATTTTGATAGGAGCTTAATATGCTTTCCTGATGATGTTGTTCCCTTACCTTCCCCTCCTCTTTTTTGGTCCTGGTCCTATTCATCACATTTATGCCATGATCACCCTGATAGACACTCATCTCAGTCTAGGATAATTATATACGCCCCACCCCACCTCACAGGTCTCCATAACAGAGCGAAGGGTTATTCCTGTGATCTAAACAAGGCGAGCTGGAGTCTTCAACCTTAAATTTTCTAGCGTACATCACCATCTATCTTTTCCATTATACTCTGCGAACCTCCTAGAAGTGAGGCTAACACAGAGAAGCCAGGATGTGGAGAGAAAAAAACAGCAATGGGACTGAAACAGGAATTTAGGAATAAAAAGAGATATACTGAGTTTCAGTGGAAGTTCCCATAAACCATTGAAATGCAGGGGGAAACCCATGAGCCAATGATATGCAGAAAGCAGCAAAGAACAATTCCAACTACAGAGCAACACACTCCTGGCCCGCGCCCTTGATCCTTTAACAGGAGGGAAAATCAGACCCCTCCTAGCACTTTCCCTCTGTAAATATTTACACACCCCCCACTAAGGGGTCGCTCTCTCTGAAGACAGCCCCCATCTCCCTCAAATGCATATTCCTTACTTTACCCCAAAGGCATGGGTCTTTCAAGACTCGCCCCCCAATTTCCTTTGACTATGTCAGTAGATGTCCTAAATAAACCTCTGTGTATGACTTTGGTGTGTGCTGAAAGTCTTATCCATCACATGTGCTAAGAACCCCTGAATTGAGTTCCCCCTCCTCCCTGGGAACTCCTCAGACGGTTCTTGGAGATTCCTCTTCTCCCATGGCAGGACAGAGTCACAGCACTGCTGGCTACACCATTGCAGCTCCTGAATTCAGCTGTGTATAAATTCACACACTTGGGTCTTCCCAGTTCTATGAACCAATAAATAAATTTTTTTTTATCAAAAGTCATTTGAGGGGCTGGAGCAGTGGCTTGGCGGTTACAGTGCTTGCCTGGCATGTGCGAGTACACGGGTTCAAACCCCAGCACCCACATACACAACTAAGTGTCAGAGCAACGAAAGCCATGTGAAACACTCAATAAAAATTGATTCTCTGTCTCTCTGTCCTTCTCAAAAAAAAAAAAAAAGTCATTTGAATGAATTTCTGTTGCCAGCAAATAAAAATTATCTAATTGTTTGGCACAATGCCAGTCAATAATAAGTGCTCTAAATTTTAGCTATATACAGTTCAACAGTTGTGTTTTTAAAATTAAATGCTATTATGACTAAAAAGAACATAAAAGTCTTCTATCCCTAGTCACCCAGTTTCTTACAATCAAATTGCTGTTTACATTTATACATCTGGGATCCAAACCCAAATTTTCTTTCTCAAGCATGTTATATGCCCCCCCCAAAGTTACCTATAGCATAGATACTGTCATAATTAATTGACAATGACATAATTAGACATTAGAAGCTTCCAGGAACAGGGAAAGTAAAACTGAACATCCTGCTGCTTTCAAGCCGAGTTTGGGGGGTTTGTTGTGTGTTTGGGGTTTTGTACATTTTTCAAATAAGATTAAGGTAATGATAGTAATAACAAAAACAAAAAAATCCTAGTTTTCTATCTATTCCATGCCTTTGTGTAGCAATAAAAACAGCAGCTTACTATTTGAAGTGGCTTGTTTTAGTTTAAATTACTAAATAATTCAATTCAAAAAATGTTAATCTCACACTACCAAGTATCATGGTATAATGTATTACAAAGCAAGGGTGACTACCATGTACTTATTGCAGGTATGGCTGTGCACATATATGCGTGAGGCAGACTACCCAAGGCCCCAAAAGGAGGCTAAATGAGGGATGAATAGGATAGTGGAGCAAGGACACAGGAGATAGAGAATGGCTAGGGGAAGCTTTCTTGAAAAAGTGACCTTGGAGCTAGTTTCAGAGAAGTACTATACTTTAAAAGCCTGAGCTGGGCAAGTGGTAGAAAGAAGGCAATCCAGATGTTGTAAACAGCAAGCCTACAGAAAGCTCCAACTATGTTTTATAAACAAAGAGGTCATGGATCCCTAGGAATTCATGTAAAGGAAAAGTGTATGAAAATAATGTCAGATGAGATAATCAGGAGAAGGTCTTACTGTCTTTAATAGGCTTTCAGAATTTTCAAAATCACAGAATCTAGGGGAATGATACAACAATGCCCAAATAGCATGCTAACATACAGGAAAAAAATGCACTCTTCTGTTTTAACCAATTGAGGTAAAACAGCTTTCTTTTCCATTGTTGCATGCTTCAGCATTTAAAACTTAACTGGAAACATTCAATTTAGCACTCTTGAATTAGGAAAAATCAAAAGCAAAAAAAAATCTTAAATTATAAACAAATGCATAGCAGCAAATTATTCAATACATTATAATATCCAAGCTATGAGATACTATCCAAACAAATTTGATTATAGAAGAATATTTCATGAGAACAATAATGCTCAAATATGCTGTTAAGTGAGGTGTTCATCTATGTTTTAAACCCTTACAGGAAAAAGTGTATATTACTCTCATAGAATAAAACACATATAAATATGTGATTGTGTATTATAAGGTTTACTTCTTGTGGAAAAGTGAATTTAAACTTGACACTGGGCTTCAGATGTTTACTCAAAAAGAAAATGAATAAATCAATGAATGAATGCTCTTTTCCCGAAACAAGAGCTCCCATGTGAAAAACTATCCACTATGCAATTTAATCACATCCTTTAATCAAATTTAAATGTGTTTATTTAATTCTGAAATGATTCATCAGCTATCAACATTTCAATCAGGGCATATGCAATGTTGAATTTTAGCATCTTAAAATTTCACACTACTTTTTAAATAACTGGAAGAGAGTGGTTAAATGCTTTCATTGTCTTTGGATGTTCCCTCACATCCGATTATTGCTTCACTGAAACCACAAATCCTTTATATTAGATCATTAATTGTATGGTAATAGAGTTCAGTTCATAAACTTTTAATTAAGCATTAAAGATACAGATTGGAGGTAGGGGCAGGGGAGGGTGGTAGCACTTGGCAGAGCACAGAAGAACCCATCCTGGAGGGTCAGAAGCCATCTGCACATGCTGAGCCTGCACCTTATTCATGCCTTGCCCCCTACCACCTCGGGTGAATAGGAGGCTCCCTTACTTCCCTTTGCCTAGCACTCACCTTTATGGAAGTTGAAAGGGAGGGTAGAAAGAATGCCATGAGCACTAGCCCAGCACATGTGTCAATACTTCTGCAGTGCCATAATGAACCAGCAATAGTGATGCCAAGACTTACTGATGAGCTTGGACCACTGACCCAGCAGCTGGGCAAGCATGCAAGTGGGCTCACACTTAGGAAAGTACCTTTTACCATGTTCCTGCTTTCTGCTCACGTAAAGCAGATGTATTCAGGCAGATGTATTCAGCCTTGACTGGATGTCAGGAGCACCTGAGGAGTTCTCCTAGAATACCAGAGCCAGGAACCCACCCTCAGATGCTTACTCTATGTTGATCTTCTGTGGGTTCTAGATATTTTCTGAAAATCCCCAGAGAACTCTGATCCACAGCCAAGGTTAAGAGTTCTGACTCAGTGGTTAAGAATATGGATATCCACATTTAAGACAAAATTTTATAATTGTATTAAAAATTCAAGGAAAATCTAAAACTGCCCGGATGATCCAGGGCAACATCAGAGTTTCCATTTCAAGTATGCCATCCCACCCTTCATCATTATCCCTGACTTTCTCATGGGAGTAGTCCTCTGTACTAAGAGCTGGCTATTGATGAACTTATTTCAAATGCCAAATATTCAACTCTTTCTAGAAATTTCAACAAAGGGGGATATGGCTTAAGACTCAGTCAATACAAGATCCTTCCCATGCTTCTATTCCCCACCACTGAGGTATCATCATTCTATTCCCAACCCCCACCCACAATATTTCAGGCACAATAATGCCAGCAGGGGCTGAAATTGGAGCCTTCCTCTGTGCCCTGTGGAAACACACTTCTGAGTTTATCGTGGTTTAGATATGAAGTGTCCCTCAAAAGCTCATGTGTGAGACAATGTAAGAAAGTTTAAAGATGAAATGATTGGGTTATAAAAAGTTTAGTCTAATTGGTGCATTAATCCCCCAATAGGACTAATGGAGGAGGTGGGTCCCTTGGGGCATGCTTTTGGGGTTCACATTTTGTCCTGGTGAGAAGTACTCTGCTTTTTGGTGTCATTCCCAGTTATATTCCTCTGCCACACTCTTCTATCATGATGTTCTGCCTCACCTTGGGTCCTGAGGAATGGAGTAGGCCACCTATGGACTAAGACTTCTAAAACAATGAGCCCCCAAATAAAAACTTTTCCTCCTTAAAATTGCTCTTGTTGCTGAGTGAGGTGGTGCAGGTGGCTGAGGCAGGAGCATCACAAGTTCAAAGCAAGCCTCAGAAACTGAACAAAGTTCTAAGCAACTTGGTATGACTCTGTCTCAAAAGAAAAAAGAAAAAGGGCTGAGGATATGGCTCAATGGTTGAGAAACTCTGGGTTCAATCCCTGGTTAAAAAAAAAAAATTGTTTTCTCAGATATGTTAGTCACAACAAGGAAAAAACTGACTAATGTAGAGGATAAATGTATTTAGCTTATGCCTTGATCATCCCTCTTACCTCCTCCTCAGTAACTAGAGTCTTCCTTCATGGCCTCCTTTCCCTTAAACATTTTTCTAGTAGAGAGGATGAAGTGGCTCTTTTACTTCTCCCTGAAAACATATCCACTGGAAACCTCAAGCATGGCAGCCATCAATTGTTGCTGTTTGTGACCTCTGAATAACCTCTATTTTCTAATAATCCACATTCACCCCAAGAGAGGCCTCTTCTCAGCTTCGTATCTCCTGTTGCCTGGATATAGGACCCTTGTCCATCATTCTTACTGATTTCAGCATCTCAATTCATTCTCATCTGTGTCCCTTTGATAGTAATGCTGAGAGCCTTTCCAGAACCCTAACTTCAAAGTAGAACCTGATTCTTTCAGCAAAAAATGGCTTCATTTCTACTGTACTTCAGCCAACTACTGAGATGTCACCACACACCTTTGGTTCCCGCTGGGAATGGGTCCTCTTTCAGTGACTAACTCTAGAAGTACCTGTCCTACATTATCACCTCGCTTCTTCCTGTAGGACTCTGTGTGTCTTTCTCCAATAAAGAGTGAACCTGCTTCAGAGTGGTCCCATGTGCTACCCCACTCTCAAACATTTACTATACATTACTCTGGAGGTCGCATAGCTTATTAAGATAGCTAATAGAGAACTTAAGAGCATAGTCCTGGGTTTGTATCCTGCATGTGGCACACTACATAATCATGGGGAAAATAATTTCATCTTTGCAGACTTTGTCCAAAGGGAAGTGTTACGGTGTTGATGAGGTATCCCCCAAAAGCTCATGAGTGACACCATGCGAGAAAGTTTAGAGGTGAAATGACTGGGTTTTGAGACCCTTAACCTAATCCGTGCATTAATCCACTGATAGGGATTAACTGTAGGCAGATAGGGTGTGGCTGGAGGAGCAGGGTCGAAGAGGACATGCATTTGAGGGTTATATTTTGTCTGTGAACTCTCTCTGCTTCCTGGTGCCATGTTCCCAACTACTTTTCTCCACCATTCCCTTCTACCATGATGTCATGACTCACCTCGAGTATCAATGGACTGTGAACTCTGAAACTGTAAACCCCCATAAACTTTTCTTCCTCTAAAATTGTTCTTGTCAGGCCTTTGTTCAAAGCAGTGAAATGGCTGACTAAACATCTTGCCTTGCAAGCCAGGCAAGATGGCACATGCCTATAATCCCAATACTTCGGAAGGTGAGACAAGAGGACCACATAGGCAAGCCTGAGCAATTCAGTGACACCCTGTCTCAAAAACTAAAAAGAGCTCAGGATGTAGCTCAGTGGTAAAGACCCAATCTCCAGTACCAGGAAAAATAAAAAGATTTGGGGGTGGGGCTATACTTCACAGCCACTTCCAAGAGGATTAAATTGTCTAATGCACCTGAAGCCTTTGGCACAGTAGCAATTGCACAGTAAACTCTTCACACATGTTACATTTTCTTCTTGTTGATACTGTCATCATTACCTGGTTTCACATGCACATTTATTTGAAATGCATAGCTTAAGTTCAACACCGAAACCAAGTCAATGGGTCAGCAGGTCCCATTCCCCAACTATCCCCAAAGTTTCTTCCTTCCTGGGCTCCACCTGTCATGGAATTTGTCCAACATTCACACAACTTGCTTCTCCTCAATGAATGGCAGAACCATCCTCCTACCTCCAGGCTCATATCATCCATTTCTCCTTCTCTTAGTAGCCAGTGATGTGATGAAACCCACAGATTTTGTCTGTGATATGTGCTTCTCCCTTCTCTTTTCTATTTACTGTCCATTTCTTTTGCTCAGTTGCCCAGTGCCTGCGTTAAGCAGATTCTGATTCACCTGTGGGCAATGAATACCTGTACTTCACAGTCACTGCCATGAGGATTAAATTATTGAATGCAACTAAAGCCTTTAGTATATACTAACTGCATAATAAACTCTCCATACATAATACACGACTTTGGCACTGACCAAGAATCACAGATTGGAGATAACACTCAAGAATCACGAAAGTCATGAAAAACTTTCATGCGAAAGCCTCTGCATCTAATTTCACATGCTGTGAACTGTTTGGTTATTGTGTTTCCAAGTATCAGAGTTATTTGGATCAGGTAATTTAATTAACGTTTTTAAGTTAAGAAAACCAATTCCACATTTTCAACTTTGCTTTACTTTTCTTACTCAATGAATGCCAAATTAGTTTAATTTTAGTTAATTTTCAGGTGCTGACAAACAAGACTATCCTTCGCAACAAGCAGAGGAAATGACTCAACTAAATTTGATTTCAGGATGCAAGAAATTTCTCTCCCTGGCTCTTGGGAATGAGGTATTGTGTCCAAAGTTTATTCCTCCTGTGATCACAATAGTATTTGAAGAAATTGACCAAAAATTGTTAGTTCTAACAACTTGTAATAACGAAATAAGAACATAAATCTCAGCATTAAATAGTAGATATGTTAAATCACTTAGAAGACAATCATATGATACAAAATCATGGAAATATTAAATATGGTTTATCAGCATGTTTAAAGGTTCTAAAACTATCATATATCAAGAGAAAATGTACAGTTTGAAAAGTGCACACAGGAGGATTCCATTTCATTTGCTAATAATATATACCAAGATTTGCCCAGGTAGTCTCAAAGATAATATCACGGGAATTTATTTCCTTTGTTTACTATATGCTATCTAATAAAAGTGTATTAAGTTACTGGAAGTAAAAAAAGGAGTTTTCTTAACATTAGAAATGATAGAAATGACAGCCACCACCTCCCAAAAAGAAATGCCTATGCCTTCCAAGATGGTCTTTATTGGTCAACATTGAAAGTTAATATAAATTAGTTTATTTGACATTTATAGAAAGCATATTTTGACGGATACTTGGAAAACAGAGATACAAGTTTCTGAAAATACTGGCACTAAGTGAACTATTACCACCAATGAGTAGGCAAGTCAAAAAGGGGAAGGTAACAATGGCCACTTTCCCACTTAAAATTTTTGCATAGAGGGAGTTTGTCACCAAAAACAACTGACCTTAAAGAAATGCAAAATTACAGGTCTCTGTCGAATACACTGCTATTCTCTCAACATCCATGGCAACGCTACCTGCATGATAAAATAGGTCATGATGATTCATAGGGAAATCAAATTCACATTTTTGCCACTAGCATATTCCTCAAGAAGCTTAAAGCTCTCAAAACTTGGTCTTGTACACTGTACCACCATGCCTCATGAATTTCTAATTAGGAAACATTATTTGACAACTTGAAGCCAAATTTAAAAAAACCATGTTTAAATAGAAATCTGAAGTTACCTACATATCAAATATCATGTGGAATCCCATAAACTCTTCCCTATAGTACAATTTCAATATGAAACTTTACTCTGCTCTTACCTATTGCAGACTGGAAGCAAGCTGATGAATCTCAGCAGTGCCAGAGAAAAACTTGTAGGGAAACTTTTCAAGTATGAATTCTTGGATCCCTGAGTTCTTTCCACTGGTGAGTCCTTGCTGTTTCATTACTGTTTCTCTCCAAATCATGTGGTTAATTTTACTGAGTTGATACCTCCTAATAGCTTCATAGTGAAGTACAAATTAATTAATGGTTTTAGAACGAACTTTAAGGTCTTTTGAACAATGTGATACTATTAATAGAATAGATTGCTTTCAAACATCTAAAAACTGACAGCCAGCCATGGATTTGACCTATCTACGTGCTTGAGCAATGATAACCAAGGGCCTATTTTCTTGAAATATTTCCCAAATGTTACATTCTCGGAAAACACGCATATACACACAACCCATCAAATGTGCTTTTTAAGCAGTATGGAGAGATCCTGAAACAGGGTGCTGCACTAGGGCAGTCCAATCAGACATGGGGCTAAGATGCTGATTCACATCAGACACAGCATTCAGTCCATCACGCTTAGAGACAGCGACGCAAGGCGAGTCAGTGGAGGGCAGCTGCTTAACATTGCTTTCATTCACTCTTAAAGAACTGTGGCAGCTTTTAAAATTGATTGTGACTTTTAATTTTTGAACCAGGAACTGGAGACAAAGATAATTGGCACGTTTGTCAAATTTAAGGACTAAATATCTGAAACAACCGGGCTGTTTACAACGTCTGCTATGCAATTCTGAATCTGCACTAGCAACAGAATAAAATAAGTGTTCTTTTTTAAAAGTCCAAGAAGTTTAGCTTTAAAAATAAAACTTTATTGACATCTATCTTACATCATGCAATATTTACCCATTTCAAGTATACAATTCAATGAATTTTAGTAATTTAGTGACATAACCATCACCTTAAATCAACTTTATGACATTTTAATCCTATCTGTAAAATCCTTCATGCACATTTAATCCTGTTTCTACTCCCAGAATGAGGCAACAGTAGAAGTTTTTTTAAACTTGCAAAGGATGAAACACTGAAGTTATCATCTCTTTGGTGACTCTTTAAGATAAAGTAGTAAAACACACAACTTCCCATAGGTCTGAATCACCTTGGTTCTAATGAAAGCTCCAATCCAGGAAACCTTCATTCACACTTCCGTGATGATGGAATGCTATGGTTTAGATGTGGTTTATCTCCCAATGGCTTACATGTTAGAAGCTTGGTCCCTGAAGTAGCAGTATTTAGAAATGATGGCACCTTTAAGAGGTAGGGCTGGAAGCTGGGGTTTAGCTTAGTGATAGAGTGCCTAGCATGTGCAAGGCCCTGGATTCAATTCTCAATGCTCCAACACATAAAAAAAGAAAAGAAAAGGGCATGGGTCTAGTAGAAGGTAATTAGGTTATTAGGGGTATTATCCTTGAAAGAGAATAAATCTGCTCTGGTGGAGGGAGCTATTGTGATATCAAGTTATTATTCAAAGAGCAAGACCAACTCCTCCCTTCTCTCTGGCTTCCTCTATCATCATACCACCTCTTTCTTTTGTACATACTACCACTATGATGCCAACTACTATGATATGACACAACCCAGGGGGCTCTTACCAAAGGCTGAACCAATAGGGCTGCATGATCTTGGACTTGATGCTTCTAAAACTGAGGATAAAATTTTTTTTCTTCATTAAATACCTAGGCTCAGGTATTTTCTTATAACAATAGAAATTGGACTATTACACAGAAACTCTCTATCACCTAATGCTTCCAGTTTCTCTCCAGTCACATTCATTCCTCACACTATTGTATTCCCAAACTTGACTTTTTCTTATTTAAGACTATAGGTTTCTGGGGGCTGGAGTGGTGGCTCAGTGGTTACTGCATTTGCCCAGCATGCGCAAGTACACGGGTTTAAATCCCAGCACCCACGTACACAACTAAGTGTCAGACATGTGAAAGACTCAATAAAAATTGATTCTCTCTCTGTCTTTCTCTTAAAAAAAAAAAAAGACTATAGGTTTCTACTACTAAAGATGTGCTCTCCTGTGTAACTCCCTGTTTCTTTGTAGATGGAAAATCCCATCAGTAAGAGGTATCAATCATATTCCTAACTCTACAAGGTGCAGCTCATCTTTGTACCAGACAAAGATCACTGAGCTAGTTCTGAGTTGGCCAGTTCTCCTGAATTGGTGGGTGGGGAATATATTTAACAGAAAACAAAAAGTCATGGGACTGTGGATGGCACAGCTTTCCTTAAAGAGTATTGATGGTGGGCATGAATAAAATCATTTAGAATAAACCCAAATACCAAGAAATTATTTAAATGACAACCTGTGTTAAGCTTGCTCAATTCAGCTCAGTTTTTCAAGACTGATCATTCTAGTTCATTATATCTTAACCACAAGGAGACAAGGTAAAAAGTGTTCTTGTTAAGTTAAAATGTCACTTTTTACTTTAAAACAAATACAAACATATCAGGGAGTAAACACAAAAATCATATTCACTTTTTAAGATCAAATGAGAACATTTTCTAAAGAGTTCCAATTTGGAAAGGAATCACATTAGGCTACATCAACATTTTTGGGTATATTTGTTTCTACTTCTTTAAGGCTACCTCAAAGGAAGCAGCCCTGGGTAGAAAGAAGCCTTCAGGATGTAATAAGAGGGGTTTGTGATTGCTACACCTGCAGAAATCTCAGAGCACAGTGGTAGATAACCTCTGAGTGTCTTGAGACTTTTTTCAGTTTATACTGAATAGACATAACCAGGTCTTATTCCTCCCAGGTATCTCCTTTCCCATTCACGATCCCTTCCTAGCTACTGAGTCAGCAGAAACTTCATGACAGGGACAGGGACAGGGATAGGGATAGGGATAGGGATGATGGTGATGATGGTGATGATGGTGATGATGGTGATGGTGGTGATGGTGGTGGTGATGGTGGTGATGGTGGTGATGGTGGTGGTAGTGATGGGTAGATTCCTACTTCTCCACATTTCAAGATATTCACATGTTGGACATATCAGAATGATATCAGCAATGATCCATCAGATTAAACAGGAGGGATTTTACTGCTAGACTACAAATGTGGAGGCCAAGGGAAAGAGACATTAGACAAATTGTCTCCACTGTTGATAATCTTGTGACTCCAGATCTGCTGCCTTTTCACTCTAAAATTTTGTGGAGTTCTGTCCCACACACCTTTAGTTTCTATCACAAAACACCCATTTACAGATGTTTTGTCAATTTTTTTAATGTAATTTCACATTTTATCCTTAACTAGAATGGAACTTCCTTAATCTTAGTTATTATATTGTTCAATTTTATACCTTTTGTTGTCAGAGTCATGACTTTAAAAAATAATAATAATTTGTTCAGGATCCTAAAATCAGTTGCTAGGGAAACAAGCTGAAAACTCCGTCATAAATCTGCAAATGTATCTATTGAAACAGAAGTAGAGTAGGAGGAGAAAAGAAAACCAAATAGATGGGGTAAGAATGGCTATATCTCTTTTCTACCTGTTCTAAAAATCAAAACACCTCCGGTAAGGGGAGAAACTTAGTCCATAAAATCTTCATGTAGGGAGAGTGCTGTCAATTCTCCATTAAGAGAAAGTCTATAGTAAAAGCCCATAAGATGCATAGACTGTTGAGCTACTAGGGATGCGAGATGTGAGCACATGCTTATTAGAATGGCTATAACAAAAAAAAAAAAAAAATGAGAACATCAAGCACATGTAATGATGCCAAACAACTGAATTCTCACATTGCTGGTGGAAAAAAAAAAGTTTGGCCCACTCTGGGAAAAGTTTGAAAGTTTCTTATAAAATGAAGTACACATTGATATGACCCAAGAAATCCTCCTCTAGCTATCTTTCCTAGAGAAAAGAAGATTTAAATTTGCACAAAAACCTGTACACTGGTGTTTATAATAGCTCAATTCATAACAGCCAAGACTGGAAACAGTCCAAATGTTTTTCAGTGGATAACTGATTGAACAAAGTGTGGAACATGCATACAAAGGCATAAAACTCAGCAATAAAGGGATGAAGTATTGATCTATTGAGTCATGCAACAACTTGGATGAATTTCAAAGCCATTATGCTGAGTTAAAAGAAGTCTCAAAAAGATATTTACTATGTGATTCCATGAATAGAGCATTCTCAGAAAGGCACAACTTCAGTTTTGGAGAACAGATCAGCAAATACCAGAAGTTAGGGGTTGAAGAAGATACAACTAAAAATAAGCAAATTTGGAAGTTCACATTTTGGGTCCACAAGGGATTTTTTTATATATGATTGAATTAGTCTGTATCCTGACTGTGGTGGTTGTTGCATGACTCCTGACATATGTTAAGATTTACAGAACTGGTTGATTATTCTGTATACTCATTTGAAAATAAAACTTAAAATTAAAACAGTTGCTAGATATATTGATTCAATAGCTTTTCATTTTGCAATAGGGTTTTCAAGTGAAAATTAAAATTGTTCAGTGAAGTTTAGGCACATCTATTAAAGAGTAATAGTATATAAAAGAGAGGCCAAAACTCCAATGAGATGTTTGAGTGAGAAGAAATCATTTCTGGATAAGAGCAAGAAGGATACATGAAAAATACTGTTTCATTCCTGAATAATTGGTAGAATTTTTAATTTTTTATTCTTATGATTAATATTAGTACTTCCAAAAAAAGTAATTCCCATGCAACACAATCCAACAATAGAGATGTATAAAACTAAAGGTGAAAGACACACATGCAACACCATCACCACTAATCCTACTCCCCAAGGAAACCATGGTTAACTTAAAGATCAGTGTACATCTATTTTATGCATACACAAATACTATATGTAACTAGTTGACCTGACTGAAAAAGTAGAATGCAGACATGAGACAATTTACTTTTCTCCAATGTCAGCAATCAGGGTTTCTCGGATTTCTCTTTACCACCACTTCAGAACATCTTGAGAAGATTCCATAGTTTCACAGTACTTTTAACAATTAAAACTGAATCATTACATTTATTTAGAAAAATAGCATTTGTGAGAAAAAAAATATTAGCCTGAAATGATCTCAAGCAGTATTTAACATGTCAATAATTTGAATATTTTATAAAATACAAGATCACAAAAAAAGAAATCCATCTAAATTAGTCTTACACAATATGATGTCAAATCTGGATGTTTAGAATGATATCAACAATGTAGTAGGATAAGATTTTCTAGCACTTGTCTTCTTGCTATAAAATTAAGCATTCATGCACAAAAGAAAAAAAAGAACTTTCACAAGAGCTGAAGGAATTCAAATGAGAAACTACAGAAGCTGAGTCCAGTACATAAATAGGAAAAGGCACTTGGAGAAGGTAGATATGTCTAGTCCACATTACCCAGACCACCACCCTGCAAAGCCCAGACAGAGGAGAGAGAGATCTCTTCTGTACAGAGAAATGAGAGCAAGCAATTGAATTTCCCACAGGCTCCAGTACCAAGTTTTCTCCAATGAAATTGGCACAAAATCAAACCCCACATCCCCAGGCTGAGGCAGGGTCAAGCTAGCTCTCATAGCCCCCAGGATATAATAGTAAGCGGCTATGAACCAGGCTTCAGGTCAGCCCACAGCAGACCCCATCAACTCCCTACCTGGTTGGAACCCAAAGCCAGGATGGTTGTCATAGGCCCAGAGGGCCAAGTTCCAGGCTTACCCCTATGGACACAGGAACCAGGCCACCCTGCCCAAGGACTCCACCATCAAGCTCACCTGTAGATAGACTTGACAACTCACCCCCAAATTTTAGGGTGGGCTGATAGATGAAGAGCTTTCCCAGTCAAAGCCAGTCTACAAAAACTGGAAAAGGTGCTTGATTCAATTATGCAGATGCTAATGCAAGGTCACAAGAATCACAATCAGGGAAACATCTTGTTCCACCAAAGAAACAAAATGAAGATCAGAACCTAAAAAAGTGCCTGAGCTGAAAGAAATGGAGATCTACAGTAGGATACAGTGGCACACACCTGTAATCCCAGTGGCTTGGGAGGCTGAGACAGGAGGTTCACAATTTCAAAGCCAGTCTCAGGAACTTAGTGAGGCTCTCAGCAACTTAGTGAGAACCTGTCTCAAAATGAAAAGGGCAGAGGATGTGGATCAGTAGTTAAGAACCCCTGGGTTCAATCCTTGGTACCAAAAGGAAAAAAAAGGTGGGGGAGGGATGAAGATCTACAAATTGCCTAAAAAAAATTTCAAAATGATCACTATACCTAAAGATGCTCAATTTTCTAGAAGAGAATACAGATAGGTAACAAAACAAAATCTAGAAAAGAATAACTAAACAAAATTATAAGTTCAGCAAAGAGAAAGAAACCATAAAAAAGAACTAAACAAAGTTGGGAGCTTAAAAACACGGTGACAAAACTGAAAAGTTACATTGAAGGCTCATCAGCAGACTCAGTCAAGCAGAAGAATCAGTAAGGTTGAACACAAGTTATTTGAGATCACCCAGTTAGAGAAGCAAAAAGAAAAAAATCAAAGAAGAATGGACAGCCAAAAAGGATATCCTAAAAAATAAAAAAAATAAAGATAGAGAGATAAACTTTCACCAGAAAAAATAAAACTCTGGGAGTTTATCACCACTAGACCCACCTTAGAAGAAATAGTAAAGGGAGTTCTTAAAGTTCAAATGAAAGTATACCACCAACATGAAAACGTATGAAAATATAAACCACATTTTAGAGGTAACAATATAGTCAAATTCAGGATGTCTGAGAATTGTGGTGCATAAATCACATTTAAATCTAGTATAAAAAAAGAAAAATAGCTACCCTTTCAATAATTTGAATACATAATATATAAAAGCTGTGAATTGCAACATCAATGTATAAAATATGAGGGGAGGCAAAATGAAAGTGTAGGGTTTTTGTAGACAAGTTGTTGCTAACTTAAAACAGACCATTATAACAGACTGTTAAAGACGACTAGATGCATTACTATTGATTGGGAGTTTGTTTGTTTTGCCTTTTAAGCATTTTGAGTGTATCATCCTACTTTCTTGGCCTGCAAGATTCCTTTGGTTAAATCTTATTTCCTAGAGATTCCCATAAACATAATGAGTTACTTTTATCTTGCTGTCCTCAAAATTATCTTTGACTTTTGATAATTTGATTATAATGTGTCTCTGTAAAGTTCTTATTGCATTTGATCTATTTGGAATTTTGGGGATTTCGTGTATCTGGATGTTTAATTTCCCATTCAAGATTTAGAAAGTCTTTGCTATTTATTTAAATAAACTTTGCCTAATTCTTTGTTCCCTCTGGAACTTTCATAATATGTAAAGTAATTCCCTCAATTATATTCCATAAAACTGGAAGATACTATTCATTCTTTTGCATTATTTTTTCCTTTTGTTCCTCTGACTGGATAATTTTGAATGACTTATGATCAAAAATCTTTTAACATGAACCTCAAGGTGACCAATAGGAAAAAAAAAGTAGATACATACACAAAAAAAAAAAAAATCTATAGAAAAAAAAAAAAGAAAAAAAACCACCTGTAGTAGATATGTAACTTTCCAAGAATGAATCATGAAGAAATAGAAAGCATGAGCAGACCAACAAGAAGTAAAGATTAAAAAGCAGATTGAATCAATAAGTCCCTCATCAAAGAAAATCCCAGGACCTGATTGCTTCACCAGTGAATTCTATCAAGCATTTAATGACAAATTAATACCATTTTCTAAAATGCTTCCAAAAAATTCAACATGGGATTCTTAAAACCCATTTTGCAAGGCTAGCATTATCATGATATCAAGAAAGCAAATTATAGGCCAATATCCCTTATTAACAGAGATGTGAAAATCTTCAACAAAATAGTAACAAACTGAATTCAATAGCACATTTTAAAAAGTCATATGCTATGGGCAAATACAAAACAGGTGGTCAACATACACAAATCAATAAATATGATATACCACATGAATGTTGAGAGATAAAGCTATGTGATAAAATTCTATATCCTTTCACAATTAAAAACTCAAAAAGTATAGAAAAAATGTATCTCAACATAACAAATGTCACAAAGGACAAGCCTACCACTAAAACTTTATTTAACAGCAAAAATATGACAATTTCCTCTAAGAACAGGAAGAAGTCAATGATAGCGATTCTTGTCACATCTAGTTAATGTAACACTAGAAGCCCTAGCAAAAGCAATTAGGACAGCAAAAGAATTTTAAAATATTCTTTATTTTTCTTAGGACACTTGCCATTGGAATAAGAGCCCACCATAATCCATAATGATCTCATCTTGAAATTTTTAACTTAATTAAAACCACAAAGCCTTTTCTATAAGTTTTCATTCAGTTTCTAACTGGACACACATTTTTGGAGAGGGGTGCACCATCCAACCTTCTATACTACATAACATATACAAAGAACTAAAATTTGTTTGAAGTGGCGTAACTAGATAAGTGACACTGATACTAAAATTGTGAAAAACATTCACAAACCCTGGATAGTACTGGATAGTGACTGTTAATAAAAGAGCTTCAAATAGTGCATTATCTTGATTTGCACTTCTTTAATATCAAGAAATGGCATCTTTCTGTACACTTATTTGCATTTTTATCTGTTCTGTGTCCTCTTTGAGGAGTCTCCATATTGCTTTCCAAAGTGGTTGTCCTAGTTTGCAATTCCACCAAGCGTGTATAAGGGTTCGTTTTTCCCCACACCCTCTCCAGCATATATTGTTTGTATTATTGATACATGCCATTCTGACTGGAGTGAGGTCAATTGCTTTTGGTTGCTAGATTGGATATATGAACTGGAGAGAAGTGACTACTTTTAAACTGGACTTCTCTCTCCTTTTAGAGGCTCTTTGTGGGATCAATTAGGGTCTGGAATTTGAATTAGGAGCTATGGTTCTCCGTGGTGAGAACTCAAGTGGGGCCTCTGGTCACAGAATTAACTTTTGTTTTCTTGTCCAGTTCAAGTGTAGATCTCATCAACGGCCCACGTCCACTGAGCACTGTAACTTAGGACCTAAAAACATAAGATTGAATCAAACATGCCTTCGAGAAAAGAATGTGCCAGTTGTTCGCTGTTACTTTGGATATGTCAATTTTGTACAATTTGTCTCATTTACAAAATGAGAAACCTATAAAGGCAATATCCTGAAGGCCCAATGCATCTGTTTTTCTACAGAACACTCTCCAGTTACAAAACATCAGTTCCTAAAGGATTTCCTGAACTCTTGATAGTAACTACTTACATGCATCTTTACCAATCAATACTCTTTCATTGTTTGATTTTTCCTTTCTTATTTACTGCTATCTGAAATTAATGTATTGAATGGATTATCATCAGCCTCTCCCTTCTCACTTCTTTAATAATGGCTTTATGAAGACTTCTATCTTGTTAATCATACCCACTCCTATACAGACTCCATATCTAAAACAATACCTGATGCATAGTAGGTGCTCAAAACACATGTTAAAATAGATGAGTGAATTTCCGTGCATGAAAGTAAGCTTATATGCATTAATTTCTCAAGAATGATAACGAAAGGCATTATCTATGCTATGATTCTACTATTTTCCATACAAAAACACAACTTGCTAAAATGTGCTAGCGTTTCAATTTTTCTTTTAGACCAAACATATTATATTTGCATAGTTGAGTCTGTTTGTTGAACAGGCACTTTTGTATTTTCAAACAGTGGACTACCTAAAAGTTAAAACCTCTGTGTTACTGCTTGGTGTTGATCCTAAGATGGTTGATACTTTAGCATGTCTGAGCTGTTCAGCATACAACTCACTACAACAGAGCACACGCAAAGAGAGGGACTGAGCTGATGTTTGATGCATCTCTTACATTACTCCTTACTTCCATTTCCTTTTCATTTCTTTCCTTTTTACTTTCAAGATGGGAGTCTTGTTGTGTTACCCATGCTGGTATAGAATTCATGGGCTGGAGTGATCCACCTCAGCCTTCTGATCAGGTAGCTGGAACTGCAGACATATGCCACAAGACTCAGCTGCCACTATTATTTTCAATATCATTCTATGCATTCACAGTCAAAAGAGATGGTGATTTTAGAGGAGAATAAACTACAGCATCCTTAATTTTCACATCTTGCTTGCTTAGGTCAGTAATTTCCCTAATAATACTAGTACATATTCACTCACTCGAAACCAAATTCACAGTGCACTATCATGCCAAAGAGAATTTTCTAATTTGCATTTTACTTAATCACATTCATTTCATTAATCTATAAACCTGAGAGATACAGTTGCCTATATTTGCACCATGCCATTGACATATGGTATCTTCATTTTCAAAGACAAGTGAGCTATGGCTTTGAGACTAGTGTTGGCCACTGATACACTTCTATAACATTCACCCATTTTAAATCCAACACATTTATTCCTCTTGAGTCATTTTACTTGTGTTTGTTTTCAAATGGCAGCTCCCAGCATGATTTTCAGAAGAGAATGATTTAAAGTTCATAAAATGTCATCACACAGTTCCGCTTTCTCTAACAAATTACCCAGGAAACCAAGAAGAAATCAAACTTAAATCATTTAACTATTTTATACACATTATCTAAAACTACTGAAAGTACCAATTTCCAAAAATTTAATGAAGTCTTCTTCACACCAATGTGAAACTTTGTTCAAAGATCCAGAAGACATTAATATTAAGAAATTATTTTAGTAGGTTTTATAGACTTTGTGGTTATTATGTGTCTCCAATCAGAGCAAAATTTCTTCACAATGAACTCTATTTCGATTAACACATGAGACAAAATTGTGGTCTCTTGTAGGATGTGTTAAAAATCTTTGTGAGTTTTAAATCTAATTTTCTTATGTGCAAAGTTAATGGGCTTACACAGGTGACAAGAATGATAAGATAAAAAAATGAGTTTTTATACATAATAAAAACTGATTTATTTGCTAGATAAGTAAATTAAGATTCTAAAAGAAACAAAAAAATGAGATATAATGAATACGAAGAAGTCAGTTTGGTAAACACAGAGAGAGAGAGAGAGAGAGAGAGAGAGAGAGATAGTGTTCAGCAGACTTTTTAAGGCCAACTGAAAATAAAGACCAAAATGTCAAAAACAGTAGTTTTTCTAGACTTTTTGACTTCACGGATCAGTACTTGCTTTTTAAGTAATCCTCATAATTTAATAAGTATACAGAAAATCTTTAAATCAAATAATTGAGAAAAGATGGGCTCTCCAAAAAGATAACCTTTAAATAAATCAAATGAATATAAATTATTTTATGAAAAAAAATTACATTATTCTTAGTTTTCTTATTTACTCTAGAATAAAACCTTGCCTGGAGACATACTAATCCAAAAATCATTTTTGGCATTCCATCTTCTAGACAATGCCATGACTAAATTAGGTATTTCTCAGATCTGCTTTCCTCATCTGAAATAATCCCTTTTCTAGCAGTTTCAGGTATTCCAAATATACAGAAGAGAAACTCATTCAATGAAAGTGATAACCTCCATATAGACCGGAGTCAGATGAGGGGACCAATGTCCACTGATGAGTTACCAGAGGGAAGACACAATATCATCTCTGCACTGGGGTCCTTCTGTGACTGCTCACACCACCTGTTAAGAGCTGAGCCTTGGTAGACTGCTAGAAAACTAGGGAGTGAGGTGAGGTATGCACAGGCATTTTCCGAACCCCACCTGCATTCATCTAGGTGGTTTCATTACTATTAAGCTAAATATTAATTTAAATATTGCCAGTAGATATTCATAGCAACACTGAAGTTACAATACAATAACAAAACAGGTACACTGAGGAGAAGTTGCCAAAGACACCAGAGCTGGAAGGCATCAGAACAGGGATTCAATCTTAGCCTCTGAATCCACCATGCTGTATTGTTCAGCCCTGATGATTTTATTTGGACCATTACCCAGAATTCTCCCCTGTGAAGACCATCATTCTGTTTTTAGAATAATGTTTCCCCTACCACAGTGTCATCCTAGGCCAATGACCTTTATTTTCTTAACAAATCTGATAAATGCTTGCAAATTTACCAATACTTCTTAAAGGTTTTTATTTGTTTTGGGTTTTTCTTTTGTTATTGTTGTTGAGAAGAGGTTTTGATATGCTGTGGGCTGGTCTCACACTTCTGTGCTCAAGCAATCCTCCTGCCTCATCCTCCCAAATAGCTGGGACTACAGGCATACACCTCCACACCCGGCTTACTCCTCCCTTTTGATAGGTATCTGCTCTTTACAATTGCAATGCCTTTATCCAAAAACCACAATGGAAGACAACATTTTTGTATGGAGGTACTTATCAAGGCCTCTTTCATTGTGTTTATATCTGTCTCTCTCCCTCTCTCTCTCTCTCTCTCTCTCTCACACACACACACACACACACACACACACAGAAACACAAAAAAACCATAGAGAGAAGCATCCACTCAGTATTGGTGTCCTGCAAACATTCTTTGAGAAGAAATTCCCTATAGAGAGCCACTTAATCAACCTGGATTATAGTTCATCCAGTCCATGGAAGATTACTGGAAAGATTCCAGCATGTGGAAAGATTCCAAATATGTGGAATTGCTGCGTGTGAAGTTATAGATATATGCCATGCCCCTGGTTTCTTAGTATCATAGAAACTTTGTGGGTATCATCACCAATGCTTTGGAGAGCATACACAAAATTATCAAAGACAAAAATAGTACCTGACATGGAGGTGGGGTGGAATGCCATCTTTTAGATATCCCTTTCCTACCTTCCAAACTCAATTATTCATGCTCTCACGTGTCAACCAAAGAATAATTATAAGCATCTATTATATTCTTTGCCTCTCAAAGGGAAATATCAAAGCAACATTTTTATAATTCCTGTCATTTTCCATAAATTCCCAAGAAGTTATGTTTCTCTCCTATCCCCAACACAACAGTAACAAAGTACTGGTTTTCACTTTGTAGTTACTAAGTGAAATATATTCAAAAACCCTACTTTCCTTGTGCCCCCTTCCAGAACTACTGTATAAGTGAAGAGACTGATGTTTACTAAGTTAATTCAGTATATTTGGTCTACTTACAACACAATTTAGACCTCCCTATAAATATAAGCCTAATATTCAATAAGCCCAATATTATTCCATTTAAACTTTGCTGGCTGGCTGGACTTACAGAGACATATACTTTCAAGATGCTTAAATATGTTATTTCTAATAACATCCCTTTGCTGTAGATAATATGTTCATTCATGGTCAAGGATTCTGATACGTTGAGAAATGAGTAAACTCTCCAGTTGCATGGGTGAAGAATACTCAGAGCCAGGAATTGCACACAACAGGATTCTCACATGGGTGTGATTCACCACTCTGCAACTCCTTCATTGTCAGGTTCACAGTGCTAAGCCAACTCAAATATTTGAGAACGTAACTGGAATTTTTTTTAAAATAATCTGTTGTTTTTTAATTTTTTATATATTTATACAATACTTAGTATATATTATCCTTTCTCATAAAGCTCAAATCCAAGGCCTTTATAACAAGACTGTTACAATATGCAGATATGTTTTCAAAGATGTTTTAATAATTAACTATACTCAGCGCAGGAGTTATTCTCCCTGATTTCATACAAAAGCAGAATTATTTTGGATTTGTCTCCCTGTAGATGAAGAATGGAATTTAAGCATAATGTCATCCAAGACAGAACTTGCAAGAATGTCAGCGCAACCATTCCATACAGTTATAGAACTACATAAATTAAAATTGGTTCAATATTTTTCCTTTGGTGACGAGGAAATTGAGACACAGGTAGGTTAAGCAACTTGCCCCAACCATGCTTGAGCTGGTGCCCAAGGCTTCTCTGTCCTTCTCACAATAGCACACTGACAATGGAAGCCAAGGATAAGAACAGTTAATGTTCCCCAGTGACCTTGTGATGAAATTTATGATAGAAAAAAATGCCATTTATACCATTGAACAAAATACTTCCACACCTTTGAACAAAATACAATGTTCTGTCTACCCAGAGGCTGACAGAACACCAGCTACTCATCCATGGCCCTAAATTCTCTCCCTAAATTCTTATTTTACAAACAAAATTAACCAATATTTAGTAAGGCTGGGTCATTTCCCTTGTCCTCACAGTCAAGGGAACTGGCTATACGATTGACCTTATAGCTCTGAAGTAGTTCTTCTCTCCATCATAAAAATAACATGAGATTATAGACTGAATGTTTATCTCAAAAACTCCTATATTAAAATCCTAACCCCCAATGTGATGGTATTAGGAAGTGAGGCATTTAGGAGATCGTTAGATCATGATAGAACTCAAATAAATGCAATTAGTGCCCTTACAGAAGGAACCCCAAAGAGTTCTCTCACTTTCTTCCACCCCAATGAGCATACACTGAGAAGTTGGCAACTTGTAACCCAAAAAAGGGCCCTCACCAGACCCTGACCATGCTGGAACCCTGATCTCAGACTGCCAGCCTCCAGCCCCTGAGAAATATATGCCTATACTTATATGCCTCTCCATCTACAGCATTTTGCCATAGCAGCCCAAGCTGACAAAGACACATAAAAAATACAAAAGAAAACGAACTTTAAGCTCTTATAAAAGAATGTCAGAAAGTGAACTGAAGTTGTTGTTTCGTATTCTTCATCCCTTTTGCCACAACAGTAATAAAAGTCATTTTCTCTGTCAGAGAATTATTTCAAATCTAGAGTCTAGAAACAACCATAATTCCTGGGATCACCGATTCCCTGATTTCCATACATGAGTGAATTAAGTATTGGGTAGTCCTAACACTCCAGTTTGTCCTGGTTTATGCCAGCTGTCCTAAAGCAACTGTCAATAGACTCTCTTTTCATATCCAAAGGTATTCCTGTTGGATAATAAGTTACATGGTCACTTGCTTAAATAAGAATAATAAATCTTATTATACCATGAACTTTTATACCTACAAATAAATACCAATGGTAGTTTAAAAGAAATCAAAATGATTGGTCTGAAAACAAGATACATAAATTCAATGTAAGTTCTTATAAAGTTTGGACTTGTGAAACATCACAAATCCTTTTATAAAACATTGCCTCCAATCCTTCTAAAGACAGCTCATTACAGGTGATGTAACAGTTACCACTTACCTATATTTCTAGTGAAATTTCAAAATGTTATCCAAATCTATTTCCTTATTTAGAGGAAAAAAATTTTTAACTGATAAGTGCATTTAGAAGATTATTACTATAGACTATAATAATACTTTAACAGTGTTTTATTGTTTTTATGATGTTTAAACATTAGACCAATGCTTCAAGAATAAAGAAGAAAGGCCACTCAAGGTAAATATTAACCCTGACAATTTGTTTATTATACATCCAGTAAACATAAAGTACATATTGGTTCTGAGGGAAGCAGGAAATCAACATTGGGTAATAGAGGAGTCTGTCATGAGAGGAGTACAGGTGCTGGTTGGATGAGCAGATCTCGACTCCCTTAGGCCACACTCTGCTACCGAACTGCTGTGGGTCCTGGGAAACTAACCTGACTTAGTTTCTTCAACTGTAAAAAAAAAAGATATAGTTTCTTCCTCCCAGAGTCATAGTGAAGATGGTGAATAAAGTGCTTTGTGTCTTTTCGGAACAGGAATGTGCTCTGGCTGTTATCAATATCATCATGATCACTGAGCAAAACTCACTGAGTTTATCTTAAGCTATCGATCAACAGGGATTTGTTTTTCAATTCTGATATTATATTACTTCAATTAAAAATTGAACTAAAAATTCCATTTAAATGATTTATAAAGATGATGTCCTAAAATGTTTCTAGAATATTGTATTAAACCATAAAGAACTATTCAATTTTAGTGGTAAAACATCAATAAAAACAAAGTAATAAGAAAAATGATAGTATGCCTGTTGTCTTCAGAATAAGCTCATTTCTTCCTACAATTATTGAAAGATCAATCTAAAATTATACTTAAGACATTTACCACAAGGAGAACCAAAACCTCATATTTTTTTTACTTCCCAAGTGTTATTAAATAGATAAATAACAAATTCATAAAAATTCCAGATATCTTGAAGTATTCTACTTTCCCTCACCCACACTCTGTAGCTGTTATTGCAGACTGTGATAGAGGATAATCTCTTAGCTCTGGATTTTGGCAGATAAGAACTCCTCTAGAATAAACATGGACTCTTAAAGGATAACTTGGATTTTACTGATTCCACAAGACTCTCGCTAATTCTTAACTGCCAGTGGTAAGGAATTTCTAGGTACCTCAAAACATGTAATACTGAAAGCCATTTTTGTATTATTTAATTTTCACAAGGGATTAATAAATATACTGTTGGATTATAGTGGATTATTCTTGGTGAAAAAATAATGAATCATCAAAAATAGCATTTAAAATATCTCCATAGCCATACCAACCACTCTGACACATTCCACAGTCTCTAACTTTTCTGTTGCTCTGTGTCTAGCACCTTGGCTCACATGTGGAAGCTGCCATTTTCCTCCTGTCACAATCTAGCTCACCATCACACTCTGGTGATACTACCTACTGCTAATGACAAACTATGCAATTCTGTCACCAGTGCCATAGCTGCCTACCAATGGCCTCACCAGTGCTCCCAGTGTTGTATCAGGGGCACTGGCATCTGCCAAGCTGCCCACACCAAGGATGCCGACAATTAGTGACCTTCATATCCCATAATGAATTTAGGGGAAATGATTCAATTTTTACTCACAATCATTACTGAAGAGGTTGAGATGGAGGTCAATCAGAAGGGGGACAGCCTGCCGTATTTAGGGTCTATTATTTTCCATGAACAAACAAAACTTAAGTATCTTACCTTCTGTTTCCTCAGAAAGAGTCTCTTCCTCAGTGTTTCTTAAAAAAATTTTTGAAAGTGTCAAACTATCAGCTCTGCAGATATTTCTCAGTTCTAAGGGGAATTCAATTTAGGCTTGGTTTGTGATCCCTGCCACTTATGAAATCAGAGAAGTAGTGCGCGCACATACACATACTCTCAGACCTATATCTGAGCTGGGGATGCAGCTTAGTGGTAGAACACTTGCCTAGCATGAGTGAGGCAAGGATTCAATATCGAGCAACATACACAAACACACACCCATGTCTATGCAGTTCAAATGGTTCCATGAATAACGTTTCCCACACAGGCTTACAAGGTGCCAAGAACATAAAGTTCCTGATCTACTGGTGGCCAAGGCTGTATGGGCAGAATGATGAAAGCACTCAAGGTTTCCATCCATCTGTTGTCAGATGAAGAATAAGGCACCAAGTATTGGTGGCCTTGCATTCCTCTCTGACACAATCTCATCAAGTCAGCATGATCCTAAAAATGTGAGATTACAAAAAAAAAATTTGAAAAAACACAGTTCGCCCTACAATATTGTTGCTTTATTTGGGCATTAAGATTCTGTGGTTTAGCAAATCGAGTTGTGCTGCAGAAATACTTCACTGATTTACATGCTAATGTTCTGCCAACATGGAAGATCTATAAAAAGACTTTCCACTTTGCATAACATCTACTACTCCAATGCCTTTAAATTTCCTTATATCATATCATAGATGATTTTTTTGCTATGTACATTATTGTTAATTTATAAACAGTACTGCGGTAAGCATCATTATCATTATATGTGTATATATTTATTTGCTTCAAATGGATCACTAACGTAAAACTACCAGGTCAGGAGGCATACAGTCCAATAGATGGGTCTCAATACATATTATGCCCCAGAAAAGTTGTACAAATTTAAATCATTGTAGTCCTGGGTATACAAGACCATATATTTCATAGAAAAAAATCTTAAAATAAAAGTATTAGAAATATTGCTTAGTTAAGTAAATACCTTTTGTACAAGGGAGGAAAACACCAGATGAAGGTAAGAGACATAAATTAGGATACTCTGAAAAGAATAAATGGGTTCTGGGTTTAAAACATCTTGGAGTCAGACAGTGCTATTGATGATGTTCTTCTTTTCAACATTCTACATATGCACACATGTACTAAGATGCTTCCCTAACTCTCCTTCTACATACCTATTCTTCCCCACTACAAATATCCTACCTCATAAGTCTTTCATCTTCTGTGTTTTAAAATTAATTTTATGAGCTAAATATTAGGTATGGTCCTAATTATTTGTATCTCACAATTTATCCATTTATTCTTACTTATATTGTACTTGCATTCATTTAATTCATCTCCACTGAAACTGGTCTCTAATGTCATTAGAAATAAGCAGCTTCTTTTAAGCACTATTATTTTTGTAACATTGTCACTGTTTATAGGACAGAGGGAAAAAAATAAAGTTTTAATGACAGCAAAGTTCCTAGGGGAAGTATAAGCATAGTCTCCGCTCTGACAGTGTGAAATTATGTGTGATTCTTTCTGAAGGGAACAAATCCCAGCCACGAGTCCAGGGTTTCTCCAGACACAAGTAACCTGTATGTCACTGTGATTCTCATTTCCCTAATGGCTTAGTACTTAGTAAGTATAGGCAGTTTGCAAATATTTCCTCATTTTTAACCCATGTGTCAGCCCTGGGAGGCGAGTCCTATCTCATTTTATAGGTGGAAAAACTATAGATCATTTATGTTGAACATCTAGTGGTCTGGACTCAAATCCTGACCTCAGAGTCCTTGCACCACCAAAATCACTATTGAAAAAAATCCATTACTATAACTACCATATAAGCTGCAATTTTCAAATCCCTATAAATGACAATTTTAGTTATATGAGCAAAATACATTTAGCACATCATATGCTATAGCATACACTGTGCTTTTATGTAGTGCTATTTATCTCTTATGGTCCATTTGTGCTGCTGTATCAAAATATGTGAGACTGGGTAATTTATAAGAACATGGATTTATTTTCTCATAGTTCTGCTGGCTAATAGTCTGAGATCAAGGCACTAACATTTAGTGTCTGGTGAAGACCCATGCATCCAGGTATCCCCACACAGTCTGGGGGAGAGAAGGGCAAAAAGGGATACTTGCTGTGTCCCCACAAAGCAGAAGAGTGAAAAAACAAACCTCTCCCTCAAACCCCCTCTAAGGGTTCCAAATCCCATTTACTAGGACTCTACCCTTAGAACATAAATAAAAGTCCCTTATTATTATCACACTGGCAATTAAATTTCAACATACAAATTTGGAGGACACATTCAGACTATAGCATCTCTCAACAAAGGATATTTTACAACAGTCATCACCGACTGAAAAGATTTTTGAACACAAATGAATCATTGAGAGGAAGCTTTAAAAACTGAAGAACTTCTGGCTGATGGAACTTTCTCCCATATTCTGATTGTGTCCCTATCGAAGTAAGTAAAGGAATTTAAAAGGATACACCTATAGCCATTAGAGATCTAGTGAGGGGAGAGAATCACTATGCAAAATCCCACTGTAAATAGCAGAAGATGCAAAGGAATTGGAGGTGTGTGCCAGATGAAGCTAAGCTGCCAGGAAGAAACCCTGAAAAATGCCTTTCCAAATCCCAGAGAGTGCGAGAATCAAGGAAGGGAGCTTAATAAAGCCGGGATGAAGTAGGACTGAGAAGGAGAATTCTAAGTACAAAACTGGCTACCCTCTTCTTCCCCACCTCATGCAAGCAGCAGCAGCAGCCAGACAGTGAACTCTCTGCATGGTGATGAATGAGCAGAAGTACAGAGGAGCAGAAGCAGAGAGCACAACAAACATACAGGAATGCCTCCAAGCTGAGCTCCACTAGAAAATCAAAAAAGGAAAAGTTTGCACTTCCCTTTTTTCCTTCCCACGTTATAAAAGAACAGCCCCCATCTGTGATCAGCTCATTCATTCACTGATATTTGCTTCCTTCTGCCTCTCACTACATGAGGTCTCCAAGAGAAATTATAACAGGTTTGAGAAAGCAATTCTACAGGCTTCTGCATCTAAGATGAAAGTTATCAAGTTTGTTTTTTAAAATCTTGAGGTTGTCTCTGAATTGCTGCATTCAGACATCTACAAGGGTATGAGGCCTATTTTGGCGAACAAGTTGGGGATGACATCTTCCCCAGAGGCTACACCAACAAGGAGATGCCTTTAACAGAGGGGAAAAAAAGACCCCTGAGAAATGTGTAGTTTACAAACAGAAAAAGATAGCAATTAAACTACAAATCTCCTCTATATACTTTTTTCAAAATCACCTCCTTATTTTCATGAAGGTCATGTAGCAAATGACTCTCTAATGTAATTCCATCATTAATACTACATTATATTTGTCATTCCCTTAGGGGAGCCATACTTGGACAGAACAACTAGATACGTAATTGCAATTCCCACATTGAGAACCTAGAAAATATGTCCCCGCCAGTACAGTGTGTTATAAATGTCGCTGTGAACGCACCACTCGGTTAAAGCCTGCAACACATCCATCTCCCTTCTGTTATCCACCATCACACAGAGCTGTATCAAAAGATCCATTCAAACACTGCATCTCAGACTTACATTATCGGTAGACACTGCTTTAATTAGCAGTGCGTTTCAAAGGGCTGGCTGGCTTCAAGAACTTGATTTGAACCATAAAGTAGAAATCCGGATCCTTATCAGTTTCACTTCTCAACTCCCAGGTCCCTCCCTCCCTCTCCTTCCCTGGGTTCTAACAGTCACAGCCCTTTGAATTTACAAGAAGATGATGAGGGAACGAAATGAAAACAGTAGCTAGGGTTTTGCCATCTCTGTACATCCACTTTGTCCTCAACCTTCAGCAATGCAGAAAGGCTAAAATTAAAGTCGCAAAGGGATTAAGAGATCTGTGTCAGGTTCATTGCAGGGGGTGGTAAGAGCTACAAAAGGGAATGATTAAGAGAGAAGTCATTTCAGAAATAACAGTCAAAACACAAATGTTATATATTCTAAATTTATTCCTGACAAAACACTGCATATACTTTATGTAATATTATGAAAAAGTAGAATGCTTTATTATGGTATTTTTATACCATATCAAGGTACTTAAATATTACTTCATCATATACTACATAATTTTCACTCATGATCTAATTCCTGAATCTTTATTGTTTCTCAATGAAACCATAGGAAAAAAATATGCAGTTCAACCATGATTACCCAACTGATCTTCCTATATAACACTAACGAAGTTTTCATCTAATAAGGATATCTGTTTTATTTGGTCAGTAGTGATATAAAAATATAGACTATTTAAGGTTCCTAATGTTTATATAAACAGGCACTACTGGTATGAAAAGAATTTAATAAATCTACTGCCAGAGGACACTTTTCAAATGCTGGAGAACATAGATAGCATTCTTTGAAAATCCAATCTAATCTCTAACTTTGTAGATCCAACCTCACTTTGTAGTCTAAGCAATTTATCAAAGGCCACACAAATACAACTTTTCTAATACCAGTCTCCAGGACTCATTTCCAACATGTTTCTCTCTGCC
>PVKS010024300.1:0-31242 GCA_004027875.1 Aplodontia rufa
GTAAAATATAGGAGGGATAAAAGAGATATTAATAATGAGATTTGGGAGATCGCAAAAGGGTAGAAGCACATGTAGGTAAAGTAAGGAGGTCAATCACAGTATACTTCCAATACTAATTGTGCTGATCAGAATCCCTCTGTAAAGAAGGAAGGAGAAGGAGATAAGCAAACATACAAAGACACAAACTAAAACAAACAGGAACATAAAAACAAGAATAAAAATAAAAAATAAAAAAGGAGAGTGGAAAAATAAAAAAAGTTAATATTTCTATATGTCCATGAACTGATAAACTGTTCCAGCTATTATATCAATACATATTGGGTACAGGAGATAAATAGAAGTCAAGAAAGAAAGAAAAGAAAAAAAGTACATATGTATACAAAATCAGATAAAAAGTAAAAAGTTCTTAATGAAAACTTGGAACTATAGACAGTAAGGGCATCTCTGGAACCTTTGGTAGGAGATGATCACTGTCCTTCTGGGTTTTGATGTGAATGTCTCTCAGTCTGTGATTATGTGATCTCACAAAAAGGGCTGGGAGTGTCCTCAGACTCCTGGGATTTCTAGGAGGGGCTTCCACTGAAGAGGACTGGTTCTGGTAAGCCCTAATGTTTGCCAGTCTCCCAGGGGAGCTGAAGCCAGAAGAGTTAATGAGCAGGGAGTATGGATGATTTCTATTCTCCCTCTCCTGGGAGATGTATGCACTGTCTCTTGTGGCAGAAGACTCAGAGCCTTTAACTTGTCATGTGATCCTTCTGGCTGAGGGGTGTGGACAGGGCAGGGAATTGCTCCCCTTTATTCCACAAACTGAAGACCTCCTAAGAAGTGTGGAGTCTGGGCCTGGTTAAGGCCTTCTCTTCCTGGATCAGACTGAAGCTGGTGGCCTTTTCCTGATGCACCTGTCAAAGGCTGCTCAAAAAAGCCAGGGGGAACTGTGTCCTGGGGCTCTGAATGGCAGCCGGGCTAGCCCCCCAAGTAACCTTTTCCACTGGGCACCTCAGCAGGCCACTTCCCAGCACAGCTTTCGCCCCTCACAGTGTGTGAGCTCAGTGGATGTCTGCAAATGCACTCGCCAGATGCTCTGTTTTAATTAGGCACGGGATCACAGCAGCGATGGGGTCAGTGACTCTGTTCAGAGCCACAGCAGCGGCTTCCAGTCCCGCCCCTGCGGCTGGTCCCCCAAGCACGTGGAAAGTAAACAAGCCGACTTCCGTTCCTGGCGGGACGGATAAATCTCTTTATCTCTCCTCGTTCTAACAGCCGCTCCAGAAGGCGGTCCCGCCGGCCTAAAGTAAACACAGCCAAGCTCATGTGTTCCTGGCGCAGCAGACAGAATCCTTTCTCCCTCTCCACACTTTGTCAGCCACTTGCGGATGGTGTCTGCGCCAACAGGAAGTCAGCACAGGCAAACATCTGGGTCCCTGGTGGGACGGAAAAAGTCCCCCCCCTTTTTTTTAGAAAAGCTTCATAAACTAACACTAGAAGTTCATATATAAATTCCCCTGAATGCACCTTGGAAAATTGAAGATAAACTGGGAATTTCCCAAACGGACCCGGAGCCACAGGAAATGCTCAGTCATAGTTGTTTAAATTCAAAGAGTATACAGAATGATATGTCCTTGTTCCATTTATAGCATTTTATTCCTTTTTCTGTAACAATCTTGGATATTATTTCACAGTTTACCTTTTTTTTTTAAGAAGAAGCAGAATTGTAGATTTGGGATGCACAATTCTCAAATGGGGAAAACAATGCTTGCTAATAGGACATATCTAAAAACAGAGCAGGAGATAAATAGGTGAATTAAACCACCAGTGCCCAATTAAATAAAAGTGTAGCACATTAAAAATGTTTATCTGATTTAAAAAGAAAATGCTTTCATAGAAATGCAAAGAAATGAAAATAGAAATTAAATCATACTTTGCTAATTAGTTATAGTCAAAATGCTTCACAACTATAGTTTAAATAAATTATTTCAGGAAAGCAATAGAATTTCACAATTACTTTTGAAAATTCCTTCTTACCTTAAGACCTTATGGAAAGCCTTACATGATTGCATAGAGATAAATGCATAAATACATACACACATGCACACACAGTTACAAATTACAAATATATTTCATTGCTATGGCATAAATTAAAAAATAATAGATCATATATTTGGAATAAAAGTGGTGAAATATTCTGAAATTGTATATCTTAAGGATGATATATGGTTGAAGAATCATTTCTTGATCTGGAAAACTATCTTTTCTAAACACTTTTTTTAAAAGAAAACAACATTTAAATATTTAAAGCTATTTATTTCACTGTATGGGATTGTATGTGAATAATTGTACCATATGATGATGAAGAAATTACATTTGTCTATAGAGTCTGATATTCTATCTTTACTTTCTGATTTAAATATTAATACCAATTTTAAAATAACAGTTTATTGAGTATTTATTAACCTTGGTATCAGGAATTTATAATATTCCTTTATTTCATTTTTTTACTAATCCTGTAAGGTACTATAATCATTCTTACTTGACAGATGGTGAAATAATCTTTTAAAAACTGCATAAGCAGCCCGAAGGCTGTATAGTTACTTGTTGTTCCACATATTAACTCAATCCCTTCCTTTTAAAATCAACAGTATTTCCTCATAATATTTATTCATCCTCAAAATTTTCTGTTAAGAAGTAGACAAGTATCCATATCACCAAGGTTTTCTTTACATAAAAAACAATCACTACAAGGCCTATTCTTACAACTAACTGCTCAATGAAAGTGAATCACAATAAATTTTCATACCTGATTTACTTATTTAGAAGACAGAAAGATAGGACTGAATATATGTTTCTTCAATAAACAGAGTTTGGGGAGCAACTATCCAGTACATCAGTTGTCATAATCCACATAGCTAACTATGTAGTCAGGTCTACATGGTCACTCTGGCCCAGTATTGGGGGAAAAGACAATGGAAATGGAGGGACCCACTTTGAGGTCATGTCCTTTAAACTGGTCAGTATAGTCAATCCAAATCTTTTGTCCTAGATCACCGTCTATCCATACTTGATTCAGTATAATGCAAATATTTCTTTTTTCAGGGCTATGGATTAAACTCAGGGACACTTTACCACTGATTTACATCCCCAGCCTGTTTATTTAGTTAGTTAGTTAGTTAGTTAGTTAGTTAGTTTTTGAAACAGAATTTCATGAAATTGTCCAGACTAGCCTGGGCTTGTCTTGAACTTGCAATCCATCTGTCTCAGCCTATGGAGTAACTTGAGTTACAGGAATGTGTCACCATGTCCAACTTGTAAAGAATTTTTGATCAGCAATTGTTTAAAGTAGAATAAAATGAAAATTTTAACCCTTGTAAATATTGCCTTAAGTGGCACCTAACTAGTAAAATCAAATAATCTAAAACACTAACTTAAAATATCAAATAAATTTGCTTGTATGATTTTATGACATTTGTAAACAACACAATACTAGTATGCTATTAATATTCAATGTTTTTAAGACTAGGATTGAAACATTCCCCATCAAAACAGATGCTAAAATATTTATTAGACATTACTGTGACATAAATTATTCTCATATCTGTTTTAATGTGAGCTAGAAGTATTTACTATTTAGAATAAATCTCTAATCTTTGGAGGCAGATACAAGGAAATTATCCTTTTCTTTAGCAATTATATTTGTATTCAGTGCTTACATGCATGACCTTTTGTAGACTCTCTTTAAGTTTAAAAATTCATCCTATTTGACAGTTTTCATTAATCTCCTTCAAATTTGATCATAACTGCAGAACTTGAATAGAGATGAATATTCAATTGACTTTATAGATAATTTTAAATAATGTCATTCCATTTGAGGACATAAAATAAGAAAATATTTTCAGAGCTATAAAATATCTTTATCTAGATATTGGCCTTTCTTAATTATATAAGATAAGAAAAAGGTCAAAAGTATTTTCAAAGGCTCTTTATATTAGTTCATAAAACCAAAACAACATGCAAGTTTCAAGTTTCAGTAATTTTCTAGACATACCACAGAAGAAGACATTTTTACTGTCTTACTATAGAACAGAATTCTTCCTCCAGAATAAAAATGATACAATTTAGCCAAATATTTAGTTTTGTGCACCAATTTTGAAAAGAGTTCATCCAGTTTTCCAATTTAATTATTATTGCTATACTCATCACAGCTGAAGTAAAATACATATAAGTGGAATATTTTAAATTGAGTTAAAATAATGAAGAAATAATAGATGATTTGGTAATTTTCTAAATAATGGAAGAGTGGTTTTCTTTGTATTTACTATTGAAAAAGAAGAAAATTCTGCAAAAAAAAAATGTTCCTACAAATGAAATACCTTAAAATGCTAAGTTCTAATCACTAATTTCTCCAGTCTGTCAGTCTTAAACTATTGCAGAGCTGACCTCTCAAATGCCAGCTGGCAGCCCAGTTTAAAGAAGCAGCAGCCTGGAGAACTGTACAAACAAGCTTATTGGTTATCTCTTTGCTGCATGTCATGAACTTGCTGCCTTCTTATGAGCAATCACAAAGGACACTGTACAGTACAATAGTTAATTAAGAATCTAGGCAAAACTCTTGTAGCATTGTGATGTCGACTTTTTTAACCCTATTTGTTACCATTTTTTAATATGCTGTTTGTGCCTTCAGATTGCATAATGAATTCACTGCAGGATTTTCTGAATATATTCATATCCTTCAATTAGATGAACAATTGAAAAAGTTATTTCTCCAAGAATGGATTTGATAGAAAATTTTACTTGTTGGCCGTTCATCAAAAGCGCCATTGCATTTTCAAAGCAATTGTTTGAAGCAATCAGTCAAATATCTGAATTTTATATAGGTTTCTCATTTTTTGGTTGCTCAAGGGAAGTCTGGCTACAGTATCCTGCTGCTTTGAAATGAACAGAAGCAAGGAAATATAAAGGTAATTTAACTTTAAATAAACCTACTGTTCACCAATGTTCAGTACTCATAAATGAATACATTTGGGGAGCTATGAATACTTTATCAGAGCCATTGTTCTTTTTAATGTATTTCTGAAGCATTGAAATACCATAATTCCAAATCATGTACACTTGGAGTTCTCACCAAACACACTTTGCCCTTAAACCCAAGGCCAAAGAAGAGATCAAGATGATCACATTATCATTACACTAAACCAGAATAAAAAAGGCCTTAGATGTGCAGATTATATGGGTGTAAACTGTGTATTCACATTAAAAGAATGTATGATTACCTAAATGGCCAGAAAATTTCAAGAATTTAGGGATAAGTAATATATGTATTTGATAATCATGTTGATTGTTATATATCTCTTCCTTCTGGTTCTCTGAGATATTATCACACATCAAAATGTCTACAAAGAGAAAGAAAAAGAGTGACATCTCTATATTGCTACAGCCTTGTTGACCTGATTACAGATCTATACTATTAAATTAAAACTAATAGTAAAAATAAGATTTTGTGGCATCTGTGAATTCAAGCCCAAGTTAATTAGGAAGCAACATTCATTTGCTCATTGAGGGGCAGTGTACAGCAGTGGTAGGGATGATATATTTTCATTTATTTGTTCCAATCCCAGCCATACAATGTGTATATCATATGACCTGAGGAAAGATGCTAAACTAAAGAGGGACAATAGTAGAACCTCTTATTCAAGGTTCATAAGAGAATTAGCAATAATTCCATCATAGTAGTACTCACTTAGGATATGAACAGAGAAAAGTTCTCCCAAAATATTACTTTTTATTATATAACCCTTGCATTATACTTACTACATAAAAGTGTTCTGCCAGAAGGTTGGGATACAATAATCTATGATACATCAATATACTCAGTAAAGGTAGCCTCATCAAGGAAACAGACAAATAATTATAACAGAATGCTCATTATAAAAATATGCACAGAGATTTACAAGGGCCCTTTATATAAGCAGGGGACAAAAAGAAAGGATTCCCAAAGATACCTTCTGGACTCATTTTTAAATGTAAGGAAATAACATCTGAAAAGTTTTAATTGACTTTTATTTAATCAGATCCTTCATAGCTACTAGAAGATTTAAACCCTTTCTACAACCTTATCTTGTGACCAATTGTATCTGTATTAGCCGAGAGAATTTCATGAGCAAAAGAGAAAAACAAATAAGAGAATAAAGAAAACAAAATCAGTCATTGATAACACTTTGCCATCCCTTTGATAGCACCTACACGAAGTCTTAGTGATAGACATTCCTAGGCATTAAAAAGCTAAACATAGTAAGGGAATTCTATAACTTTCTAATTACATCGGAGGAAGACAAATGAAGATAAGGGAAAATTATATGAAACTTGTGCATCATATTAGAACAGGTACTCTCTTTAGAAACTGTTTGGGGCTGAAATTACAGGAAGGGATTGATCAAAATACTGTGGTAAAAGTAGAGGACACAGGAAATGAATGGTGATGAAATTCTGTTTTATACTGTTCTTCTGGTTTAAGTTGAGTACAAAATTCAATCTTTTAACAGTGAGAAAATTTGATCCACTGTGTTGTGTTTACATGATTTCTCTTGGGTTGAGAAAAATTTCCACAGCTCAGTCAATATCCAAAAATGATAACACCACTAAATCTCTTCTCTACATAGAACATCCATAAAGCCTGGAATGACATGTGTTTTCATTTTACAAATAACTCTTTTAAAATATATTTAAATGGCATTTTGCTTCAAGACAGAGACTAAAGAACTTTGAGAATCTATAAATTATTCCTTTCTAGTCAAACACTCAGGGTAGTGAAGGAAGGTGAAAATAAATATCAAGGGGAATTTCATAAGACCTGAAAATCCCTGTGGAAAAAGACTGAGAGAAGCAAGAAAATATGTGTGACATGAAACACCTAAAAAAAGAACTTTGAGGAAATCTATTTGAGCATGAATTTAACTTTTATTGAGAGTAAGAGAAAAATAAGCATACTCAGTCTTTTGCTAAAGAACTAAAACAAAATCTTACTGTAGCACAATATGCTCTTAAGAAACAGCTTAAATTAACACTGCTTATGCTCTCAGTAACTTTTGACAGAAACACTTGAGAGTGAAAACCAAAATAGACGGTTTTTTAAATGGGAATTGGAGGAAAATGGAGGCGGTGGCACAAGCAGGCAGAAGATCACAATGACATGTCCCCAGTTACTTCCAAGGGTGATTGGGTGCTGGCCTGAGGGAGGGGAGGAATGGGTTGACAGGTGGCTAAAGAGATTTCCTGCAATTGGTGAGAAAAAAGCTAAGGTTTAAATAAGTCCTGGATGTAAAGTACAAAAGAAAGGCAAGAAGCAACAATTTCTCTTCTCATTTCAAATGTCAAGAACCATGATTTAAGGAAGAAATATGTTGGTTGTGGATATCAGAGGCTTAGAATGATTCTGTGAGTGAACTCACCACTATTCAAGGCCCTCAGACCCAGAAAACAGATTTTTCAGCACTAAGAGAAGAATTTCTCCACAAATTAATCACTTTTACAGAGCAGTCTCTGTAAAATCAGTCTCCTGAAAATCAGAACGTCCGGGCAAAGAACAGAAAGAAGCAATTTGCAGACAGAAGTAAAAATAAACATGAAAATATGCACAGCTTCACAAGTCAAAAAGAAATTAATGTTAAAATGAGACATACAATTATTAATTTTTATATTTAAAAATATAATTAATAATAAATCAAATGTCAGATATGTTAGGAAATGATCTTTCCTATCATTATATTCTCTTTGGGAATATAAATTGATCAATACAAATATTATACAGAGTAATTTAACAAAATGCCTCAAAATCCTCACATAAAGGTTTTTGGCCCATATCTAGGAAATTATCTTGTTAAGATTAGTTGGACTACATATAAAATTGCATATAAAAGCATTCTCTTCAAAATATTTAGGAAAGAAAAAGAAAAGGATACAACCCTAACTTGCCGGTTTGGAAACAATCTCAGGGAAGTATAACTGGAGAACTACAATGTTTTAACAGAAAGCTCAATTTATAACTACTCTGTTTGGAAAGAGACTTTGTGAACAGGAGGCAGATGGTCTGTGATGGAAATATACAGGAAAGAGATCCATTACCCTAGGCCTTAGCTGAAGAAAGCAAAGTTGAACATTTTGTTTATGTCTAAAAAACCTTTTGAGGAAAGATAGTCTCAGGAAAACATATCTTGAGACACTTTTAAAAATCACTCATGCTCTTTTTCTGACTGCTTTTTTACATATTTCTGATAATATATTTGTCAATTAAAAAAATAAGGAATAAATTATATTATCTGATATTCTAAGAATTATGATCCACTTCATAATTAGATTTAACCTTGACATTTATTTAAATTAGCACTCATTTTTATAAAGCCATCTTTGCTTTCATTTTAACATTTAAGAGAAAATTTGACAAGGTAGTACTGAGTTCCTGTTTCTTACCTGGGTTTCTGGAAACTCACCCAGATTCCCCTATCATTACCATCTTATACTGTGATGGTATATTTGTCACAACTAAGGAACAATTTCAGTGATTACTATAAACTAAACTACACACTTTATTCATACTTTGAATTTTTAAAATAAACTAAGATTCCATATCTACTAATATGTTGGAAACAAACCATATACAAACTTTAAAATAACGAAAATATATAAAACTGTAGGTGAGGGGAAGAGACCAGGAATAAAAATAAATTCCATGCAAAATAAAAACTGGAAATTCTATTATTCAATTAGGTGTTTTACAAAATTTCAAAAATTTAGGCTCTAACTCAATGGTTAGAGCACTTGAATGGCATGTTTGAGGACCCAGGATCAAACCCCAGCACCACATCCACAATTAAATGGGGGAGGAACAAAGATTAGATAAAAAACTAAGTGATGTTGATTCTTTCTCTCTCTCCCTCTCATTGTCCTTCTCTTTAAAAAAAATAAAAAATAAAAAACAAAAACATTTCAGGGATAGAGCCATGAATCAGAAGTTGCAGTACTTTCTTGGCATGCACAAGGACCCAGGTTCAAACTCCAGCACCACACACACAACAAAGTGTCTGAGCAATGAAAACCAGGTGAAAAACTAAATAAAATTGATTGATTCTCTTTCTCTCTCTCTTTTTCTCTCTATGTTCCTCTCTCTCTTTATTAAAAAAAACAACTAAAAAATTTTATAATGTAGCATTTTGGAAAGCTATGGAAAAATACGTAGTCTTCATTCATTGCTTGGGGAGTATAATGGTACTCAATGGAGAATGATTTCATAACGGACATCAAAATTACAAAATTATGGCACCCATGTCCAGTAATCCCACTGGAGGTGACCCCAGCAGCCTCTGCATGCAGATCCAGACCTCAGGTCCAAGGTCTTCAGGCACACACAGAACACTCACACCCAGGGCCCCACCACCCCCAGTCCCAAACTACTCAGCCACTGCATGTGCAATTGCCCAGATGCAGCCCATTCTGCCATATCCAGATATATTGGGCCATACTCCTGCCATAGATCCCAGGTCCCATTGCACCATGTAGTAGGGCCATCTGGCCTGACACAAGACCTAGGACCCAGCATATCACCCAGGCTGCTGAGCTTCTACAATCCAGCAGGCTACAACACACCACCAAAATATTCCAGATCAACACCCTAGAGCCTAGATCCAAAAGGTTCAGCAAAACATGGTTCCAGGCATAAACAGCTTTCTGAAAGAAAGTAGTCATCTGAGGGGTGGTGTCTGACCCAACCCTTTGTCCTGCAAGGAAGAAGCACCTGCAGAACTGCATTCCTTCACCACAAGAAAACACAATTCAAAGATCCAGCAGAAGTTTACAAAAAATGGGGAATCAAAATAGAAAAGGTTCACCTGAAGCCCACAACTCACCAACCAAGGAACACATGGACAGGAAGTGGATGAAAACTTAGAAACAATTATAAATGATCTGATTAATAAAAGGAAGAATGAATTCAAAGAAGATTTAATGAAAAAATTAAGTAAGAAAACTTGAGATGAAAAACTATTATCAAGGAAATAGATATACTGAAAAAGGAAGTAATAGAGCTAAAATCTTCAGTCAATCACATCAGAACGATGATAGAAGAATTTGGATGACAAAAAAGAAAGAGAACTCACGGAACATGAGCAGACTTCAAAATGTCTAGGATGAAATTAGAAGAAACAATATAAGAGTAATTGGGATACAGGAAGAAATTGAAACACAAACAAAAAGTGTAAAGAACTTCTGAACAAAATAATTGAAGAAAAAGTTTCCCATATCAGGAAGCATACAGGACCCACAACAGGCCTAATCAAATGAAAAGTTCAATGAAACACATCATATTCAAAATGCATAACAGGGAAATCAAGGAAAGAATATTAAAAGCAGCAAAAGAGAAATGCCAAATCACATGTAGAGGCAATCCAATAAGGATCACATCTGACTTTTCAGTTCAGACTCTAGAAGCAAGAAGAGCATGGAAGGAGATCTTTTAATGTCTGAATGACAACAATCTAGAGCCTAGAATACTATACCCAGGAAAACAGCCTCAAATTTGAGAGGGAAATAAGAACATTTCACAGTAAGATCAAACTTGCAGTTTTCATTAACAGAAAACCAGAGTAACAAAGAATCCTCAAAGATAAAACACAAAATCCAAATAGAAGAACAAGCAAATAATCCTCAAAACCCACAAAGATGGGGTTGGAGTGGTGGCACGGTGGTTACAGCACTTACCTGCATGTACAAGTACACGGGTTCAAATCCCAACATCCACATACACAACTAAGTGTCAGAGCAATGAAAGCCATGTGAAAAACTCAATAAAAATTGATTCTCTCTGTCTCTTTCTCTCACTGTCCTTCTCTCCTTAAAAAAGAAAAAAAAAAAATCCCACAAAGACAATTCAACAAAAGCCAATGTTATCAAAAAACAACCAAGAAAGCACAGAACTCACTAATGAAACACGACGACTGTGGGGCCACAACCACATAACTCCTAAAACTGAATGTGAATGGTGCCAATGCACCAATTAAAAGACAGAATAGCAGATAGGATCAAAAAAAGAAACCCAACAATATGCTACTTACAGCAGACCTAGTTTGTAGCCAAAGACATCCACAAATGGGTAAAAGGATAGGTCAAAAAAAAAAAAAATCTACCAGGCATGTATTCCAAGAAAGAAAGTTGGAGTTGTAATTCTTAAGTTCTCTTAATATTTTTTATTAAGAAGTTGAGTTGTTGTACAAGTGTAAATGCATAAAACAATAAGATTCGATCCTAAACCATAATTATCCCCTCATCATCCATACTCCAGTCTCTTGATTCTTCTTTACTGTGCCCCTAATATAAATATCAAAATATCAATATCAATACATATACACAGACATATGATTGTGAATTTTCCAGAATTAAATGATTGCATACATATTATTTGACATCTCAAGGGAGGAAACAGTATGCTACATTGCCAATTATCTCCCTAGATCCCTCCTTATCTTCCCTTCCTTTCCCATCCCCCCACCTCTCCTTTCACACATCACCCCTTACATGTCTATGGTTCCCCTAGATTATGTGTTGCTATGCCCTTGGTGGATCCAACACATGAGTTTGACTACCTTTCACCCAAGCCTGAGTTTAGCTCCAGCCTCCACAAATGAGGGAAAATATTTAACCCTTGTTCTCTCTTAGCATGATTTCTTCCATTGCCATCCACTTACCTTCAAAGGTAATGCTTATATCAGACAAAGTAGAATTCAAGCATAAATTAATCAAAAGAGATAAAGAAGGCCACAAAATCCTAGTAAAGGGAACAATACAATTGGAATATATAACCATAATAAATATATATACTCTCCAAACACAAAAACTACCAAATATGCAGAAAAATTACTCTATGACATAAAACCACTTGTGGACCTCAACACAATAATACTGGGAGACTTTAATACCCGTCTATCACCAATAGACAGATTGCCAAAGCAAAAGAACAGTTAAAATATAGCCAGTCTAAATAACTCCATAAATTAAATGGACTTAACAGACATCTATAGAATATTCCACCCCAAATTGGCTGAGTACAGCTTCTTCTCAGCAGTGCACAGATCATTCTCCAAAATAGATCATATTCTAGTTCACAAAGGAAATCTCAGCAAATAAAAAATGTAGATATCATCCCATGTATCCTATCAGACCACAATGCCATGACCCTAGCAATTAAGAGCAAATATCATAACAGAAAACACACATATACATGGAGATTGAATAATGCCCTATTAAATGAAGAATGGATCCAAGAAGACATGACAGCAGAAATCAAGAAATTCTTGGAAGAGAATGAGGATGAAGATATAACATATTGAAACCTTTGTGATATCATGAAAAAATTCTTAAAGGGAAAATTTATAGCACTGAGTATCTATATTAAAAACCAGAATAGATCTCAAATAAATAAGTTTATGATCCACCTCAAACCCTACAAAAGGAAGAACAATTTATTTCCAAAACAGCAGAAGACAGTAAATAATCAAGATCATAGCTGAAATTAATAAAATTGAGAATAAAAATAAAATAAAAAGAATTGATAAAACAAAGAGCTGGTTCATCTAAAAAATAAATAAAATTGACAGACCCTGAGCTAAACTCACTAAAAGAAAGAGAAAATCAAAGCAATCATAAAAATCGTCAACAAAAATAGTTTGATTACCACTGCCCTGTGGAAATCAAATGGACTATCTGAACATATTTTGAAAAACTATACTCTTCTAAATCAGATAATTTCAAACACATAAACAAACTTCTACACATATCCAATGTCTCCAAATTGATGTAAGATTATATTGAAAGTCTAAACATCCCAATAATAAACACTGAATCCAAAAAGCAAATAAAAGCCTTCCAAAGAAGAAAGCCCAGGATCTTATGGATTCCTTGCTGAGTTTTACCATACCTATGAGGAAGAGCTAACACCTCTCCTTATTAAGCTATTCCAAGAAACTGAATGGAGGGAACTCTCCCAAGCACTTTATATGAGGCAACCATAACATGGATGCCAAAACCTAACAAAGATGCATTAAAAATGGAAACTATGCTGAAATCCTTGATGAATATCAATGCAAAAATCCTCAATAAGTATCTAGCAAACCACATTCAAAAATATATCAAGAACATAATTCATGACAATCAAGTGGGTTTCATTCCAGGGATGCAAGGCTGGTTCAACTTATACAAATCAATAAACGTGATTCATAATTTAAACAGAATTAAGGACAAAACCTTATGATCATGTCAATTGATACAGAAAAGATCTTTGATAAAATCCAGTGCCCATTTATGCTCAAAAATCTAGAATAAGTGGGAGTCAAAAGGTCTTTTCTTAACTTTGTAAAGGCCATATATTCCAGTCCCTCAGCTAGTATAACACTAAATAGAGAAAAGTTGAAAGCATTTCCACTAGGGAAACAAGACAAGGCTGCCTGCTGTCTCCAATTTTATTCAATATGGTCCTTGAGACCATACATGGAGTAATTAGGTAAGAGAAGGAAATCAAAGAGATAAAAACAAGAAGAGAGGAAGTCAAACTATCCCTTTTTGCTGATGATATGATCCTATATCTGGAAGATCCAATAAACTTCACCAGAAAACTTCTTGGGCTTATAAACAGATTTAGCAAAGTTGCAGGCTATAAGATCAACACCCATAAATCAATAGCTTTCCTATACACTAACAATAATGTACAGAAAAATAAATCAAGAAATCAGACCCATTCACAATATATTTAAAAAGAATACATACTTGGGAATTAATCTAACAAGGTAAGTAAAAGACCTCTACAATAAAAATTATGGAATAATTAAGAAAGAAATTGATGAGGACCAGAGAAGATGGATAGATGTTCCATGCTCTTGGTTAGGCTGAATTAATAAAATGGCCATTCTGACAAAAGTGCTATATATTTTCAATGCAATCCCCATCAAGATACCAATGTCATTCTTTACAGATATGAAAAAGAAATTCTATATTCATTTTAAATTCTGAATTCATTTGGAACAACAAGAAATGCAGAATAGCCAAAATATTACTAAGCCATAAAGATGAAACAGGTGGTTTTGCAATACCATGTCTAAAATTATACTATAGAACTATAGAAACAAAACCAGCATGATATTGGTATCAAAATAAGCATGAATGTCAATGAGTTAGAATAGAATACTCTGAGACAAACCCACAAATCTTTAAACATCTGATATTTGACAAAGGTGGTCAAAATATAACATGGAGGAGAGACAGCCTATTCAACAAATGCTAATGGACAAACTGGACAGTCATGTGTAGAAAGTTGAAATTAGATCTTACTTCTCATCTTCCACAAAAATCAAATAAGAATGGATCAAGGAATTAGGATTTAAATTGGCTACCATACAACTGCTAGAAAAAAAAATTAGGACTAACACTCCAGCATATAGGAGTTGACAATGACTTCCTCAACATGACTTTCAAAGTGAAAAAAATTAAAGTCAAGAACTAATGAGTAGGACACCATTAAATTAAAAAGCTTTTGCTCAGCCAAGGAATTGGTCAAAACTGTCAAGAGAGAATCCACACAATGAGAAATAATCATGGCCTGTGATTCCTCCAACAGGGAACTAATATCCAAAATTTACAAAGTACTCAAAAACCTTAATATCAGAAACACTAACAATCCAATCAATAAATGGGCCAGAGAGCTAAACACAAACTTCTCGACAGAGGAAATTGAACAAGCCAATAAATACTTAGAAAGTGTTCTAAATCACTAGTAATCAGAGAAATGCAAATCAAATCTACAGTAAGTTTTACCTCACTCCAGACAGACTGGCAAAGTTTAAGAATACACAGTAACACATTCTGGAGAGGTTGTAGAGGTGGAACTGCAGACTAGTACAGCTGCTCTGGAAAGTAGTGTGGATACTCCTCAAAAAATTAGGGATGGATCCACCTTACATCCCAGCTATCCCTTTTTTGTTATTTTCCCAGAGGACTTAGAATCAGCACATTACAGTAACATAGCCAACTCAATGTTCACAACAGTTCAATTTACAATAGCTAAATTATGGAATCAATCCAGATGCCCCTCACTGGATGAATAGATCCAAAAGCTCTGATATAATTAACATGTAGCAGGTAGGAGAGAGAGGAGTAGCAGGGAGACAGAAGGAATGAAGATAGTGAGGGATTTGGGAGATAATCAGCAATGTAGCATACTCTTACCCCCTCGTTGGAAGTCAAAGAATATTTATACAATCATTTAATTTAATTCTGGAAAATTCACAGAGGCATTTATTATAGTGACATAGTATAGATGAATCAATAGCCTGGGGTGTCGGTGATGTGGGGATAACTATGGTTACAATCAAATGCATATCGTATTATTTATATGTATTTATGATTGTAGAAAAATTCAACTCCTTAAAAATATATTTAAAAAATACAAAAGTGTATACCCCTTCACCTATCACTTTTCCAAGATATTTCCCTACAGGTATGTTTCAGTAGTTACAGAGCTTGCCTGCCATGAGTGAGGATGTGAGTTTATACCCCAGCTCCACATTCACAATGAAATGTCAGAGCAATGAAAGCCAGATTAAAACAAACAAACAAACAAACAAACAGAAGATTATGAGGATTGGGAAGGTGGCTCAGCTGTAAAATGCTCGCTTGCTCACCTAGCTCGTACAAGGACCCAGGTCCTTGCAAATTTATGTGAAGGAAAAACAAAAACATGTTGAAAAAATAAAATTACCTCTCTTTCACTCTCTGACTTACTCTCTCTTTAAAGAATAATGATGAGTACAAGATTATTCTTGACCTTTTGGTCAATCAGCCAAAAAAGAATGAGAATGTTTTCTGTGATTATTGGGATGGTCGACCAGCAAATATTTAATTCTTATACTCTTCCTTCAGAGTGAGAATGTCAGGATTAATCCTAAGAGTTGCTTTGACTATTGGGAGATAAGCAAATATAAATGGAAGGACAGAAAGCACTTCTACAAATACAGGAATTTTGATATGAGAGAAATGGCACTGCCGAGCATATTAAATTTTTAGGACTGTAGTAGAAAAGGTTTCACCAACTAGGTGGCTCAGAAACAGAAATTTATAGTCTCAGTTCTGGAGCTAGGAAGTCCACAAAGAAAGTTGGTTTCTTTGGAGGGCTGTGAGAAAGAATTCATTCCATTTCTATCCATTAGCTTCAGGTAGTTTGCTGACCATTTTTAATGTGCCTTGGCTTGTAGAATTAATACAATTAATGTGCCTTTATTTGCTGTTGGAGTTCTCCCGGTATATGTGTTTATATTCAAATTTTTGTTTGTATAAGGACACAGTCATAATCTACAACTGTCCATTAATATACCAGCATGACCTTGCTTAACTAACTACATCTGCAATAATCCTATTTAACATAAGGTCACATTCCAAGTTGTTGGGTTTAATAAGGCTTCTAATAAGAATTTGACCACTGGAGAAGGATGGGAGAGAGAAAGAAGGCACAATTCAACCCCTAATACAAATCAATGGATAAACGCGATAAAGTGGGATTTTCATATCATATAATAAAATCAGTTCCAGGTGAATTGGATGTTTAAATATGATAGACAATTTTTTAAGTTTCACAAGAAAATATAAAGAAATTTTCAATGACCTCAGAAAAGAAAAACACTTCTTAAATAAGATACTAATTATATGAATTTCAACTAAAACTTAAGTTTTACTGCTTCAAAATTAAGAAGAGCTGGATGAGGTGGCATATTGCTTATAATCAATATCAGCTACTCAGAAGTCAAAGGCAGGCAGATAGCAAATTGGAGGCCAACCAGGACAACTTAATGAAACACTGTTTCACAATGAAAAATATGGGAATGTTAAGTGCTCATTGTTACAGCACACCTGAATTCAATCTCTAATACCAAAAAGAAAAGAAAATTAAGAAGTAATGTTCATCAAAAACCATTGTAAGAAAATGAAATAAAAATCCTAAAACTTTGTAAAACCTATTTAAAAAACAAAATTTCTCAGTTAAAAAAGACAAACAGATAAAAGTAAAAATGAAGACATGAATGAATAACACATGGAAGTTAACCCACAAGTTATTGAGAAAAATATTGAAAGTTGTTCAACATATTTTATAATCAATGAATACACATGTAAACAATAAGAAATTATGATATGTATTTTACAATAGTAAATTAGCAAAAATTAAAATATATGATGAGTCAAGTATTGGTAAAGATTGAAATCAACAGAAACATTTATATATTGTATGAATATTCATACATTCTATTAACTCAGTGTTTTAGTAAGCTTTTTCACATCTGTGACTAAAAGTCCTGACAAGAACAATTTTAGAGGAGGAAGAGTTTATTTTGGTACTGTTTCAGAGGTCTCAGTTTAAAGACTGCCAGCTCCAATGCTCTGAGCCCAAGATGAGGCAGAAAAGAGTGTGGTAGAGGAAGGCAGCTCAGAACATGGTACCAGGAAGCAGAAAGACTCCACTCACAAGGAACATAATATATACCCCCAAAAGCACACCCCCAGTGACCCATCTCTTCCAGTCATACCCTACCTGACAACAATTACCATCCTGTTAATTAATCCAAGTAGATTAATGTACTGATTAGGATAAAGCTTTCATAATACTCATTTCACCTCTAAAGTTTCTTGGTTTGCCTCACACATAAACTTTCAAGGACACCTCACAACTAAACCATAACACTCAGCAATACTTCCCTTTTTGGCATATACTTTAGAAAATGTCTTTACAAAAGAACAAGAAAACATTTAAGAATTCTTATAGAAGACTGTCCTTAATAATAAAATAATTAAACAATCAAAGAAGAATGCTCATTTAAATTATAGTACATTCACATAATTCAAAAGCAGTAAAAACTAAAGACCTCTTGTTATATAAACAAAGATGAATAAAAAATAAAATACTAATGAAAAATGTAGCCACATAAAAATACACATTAAATTCTTCAATTTTGCAAATATCAAAATAAAAAAATAAGGTACTATATGATGATATTTAGATGTAATTAAAGAATAGAAAAACAAAAAAATCACATGATCATACTTAATAAATTTTAGAAAATAAATGAAGAGTCAAGAAATAAATACCAAAAAGTTTGGTAAAGTCTCTCCTCATTCTATAAACACAGTTTAGAATTGTAGTATATTTGTAGAATAACAGTCACAAAAATGGCACCATGTTCCATGAAAATACACATGATTTGGAGACATTCCATAGGTTTACATTTAATACTTTTTTAAAATTCTTAAAATTTTAAATTGTTTCCACGTGGAGTGAAACTAGAAACCAACAGTCAGAAAATATACAAAAATATGGAGTTTGAAAAATACACGTTTGAATGAGCAATAGATCATTGAAGAAATTTTAGAATTCATATAATCAAATTAAAATGAAAGGTTGGAGCGGTGGCTTGACAGTTACAGAGCTTACCTGGCACATGCATGGATCCAGGTTCAAAACCCAGCACCACATACACAACGAAATATCAGAGCAACAAAAGCCACATGAAAAACTGAATAAAATTGATTCTTTCTTTCTCTCTCTCACTCTCTCTCACACTGTTCCTCTCTCTCTTTAAAAAAAAAAAATGAAAATGAAACCACAACCTACAAGAAACCATGGCACATAGTGAAAGCAGGAATAATAAGGAATTTTTTGCTATAAGGGCCTATTTTAGAAAAACAGAAAGCTCACACGTTATAGTAAGCTATTTTTCTGTTGTGACTAAAGGACATGACAAGAACAATTTTAGGGAGGAAAAGTTTATTTGGGGGCTCACAGTTTCAGAGGTTTCAGTCCATAGATAGTGAGTTCCATTCCATGGGGTTTGAAGTAAGGCAGAACATCATGGCAGAAGAGTGTGTGAAGGAAAGTGTTGCTCAGAGCACGGAAATGAGGAAGCAGAGAGGAGACTTCACTTACCATATACAAAAGGCACAAACCAAAGACCCACATTCTCCAGCCGCACCCTAACTGCCTTCAGTTACCGTCCAGTTAATCCCTATCAGGGGATTAATTCACTGATTGGGTTAAGACTTTCATAATACAATCATTTCACCTCCAAGCCTTTAATTCTCTCACACATGAGCTTTTGGAGGACATCTTAGATGCAAACCATAACAACAAGTAACAAAATAATGTATCTCAAGGAAAAAAAAAAACCAAACCCCAAAATCATTATAAGCAAATAATAAATCAGATAAATCAGAGCAAGAATAAATGAAATAGAGACTAAAGGAATAATACAAGGGATCAATGAAATAGAGTTCGTTCTTTAAAAAGTTAAACAAAATTGGCAAAAAACAGCCAAACTAATCGGAGAGAGAGACAGAGAGAAGAGACCTAAATAAATAAAATTAAAAACAAGAAAGTGAATATTACAACAGTTACCACTGAAATCCAGAGAATCATTAGGGACTATTTTGAAAAATTATATGATAATAAATGGGAAGATCTAAAAAAATGGAAAAATTTCCATATGCATACTTACCAGTATTGAACCAAAATGATATTTTAAAAATATCCTAAATAGATTAATAACATTGATTGAGATTAAAGTAGTAATAGTTGCCCAACAAAGAAAGGCCCAGGACCAGACATATTTCATTGCTGAATTTTTCCAGTCTTCTAAAAACCTAACCAATGCTATTTAAACAATTCCATACAATAGAAAGGGAAAGAAGTCATCCAAACTCACTTTAGGATATTGATATTACTCTGCTATCAAAATCAAGGATACATTAAAAATTATATTTCAATAAACTTGATGAATATGGATACAAAAAATCTTCAACTTGCAAATTGAATTCAACATAATATTTAAAATATTATATCATGATCCAGTTGATTTCATTCCAGGGATGCAAGGTTGGTACAGCATATGCAAATCAACAAATGTAATTCACTACATAAGTAAATCAAGGATGAAAATCACATAATCATCTCTAGATGCAGGAAAAAAAATAAATAAAATTCAACATTCCTTCATGACTAAAACTCTGAGTAAACTAGGTATTAAAGGATCAAACCTCAATATAATAAAGGCTGTGTATCACAAGCCCATTGCCATCATCATACTGAATCATGAAAAACTGAGATTATTTCCTATAAGATGAGGAATAAGTCAAGGATGTCAACTCTTATCACTCTTATTCAATTTAGTACTGGAAACTTTAGTCAAAGCAATCAGTTAAAATAAAGATGCAAAAGGGATACAAATAAGAAAAGAAGAAGTCAAAATTATCCATGTTTGTAGATATGATTCTATACCTAAAAAGCTTGGAGTCCTCTAGAAGTGACTTAAAACTAATAAATTCAGAAAAGTAGCAGGATATAAAAGTGGAAGTTTTCCTTTACACCAATAATGAAATTGCAGGGGAAAAAATCCCCTTTTCAACAGCCAAAAAATAAAAACAAAAAACAAAACTCTGAATAGACCTAACCAAGGGGGTGAACAAGGAAAAGGTTATAAAACACTAAAGAATGAATTTGAAGACAATAGAAGTTGGAAAGAACTCCCATGTTCATGGATCAGCAGAATTAATACTGTTAAAAGCGGCTTTTATTAAAACAATCTATAGACTCAATGAAATCCCCATCAAAATATCAGGGATATTTTTCATAAAACTAGAGGAAAAACCTCCAAAATTCATATAAAAGTACAAAAAAACCCTGAACAACCAAAGTAATCTGAGCAAAAAGAACAATGCTAGAGGCATCATAGTATCTGAATTCAAAATATATTTGTAAAGGTTTAATAGTGAGGTGTCCTCCAAAAGCTCAGGAAGGCAGAGGTAAAATGATTGGGTAATAAAGATCCCCTTGTCAGGATTAACTGGCAACTGTAGACTAGTAGGGTGTGGCTAGATGAGGTGGTTCATAATGGGCGTGTCTTTGGGGCATATATTCTGTATCTGGTGTGGAGTTAGTTTCTCTCTCTGTTCTGCTTCCCCATGTGACACTTTGAGCTCTGCTCCCTGGACCCATGCCTGCCACCATGATGTACAGCCTCACCTGGAGACCTGAGGAATGAGGCCAGCCTTGAATACATAGAGACCTCTGAAACTGTGAGCCCCTAAATAAAACGTTTCCCTCCTAAAATTTGTTCTTTTTGGTCTTTCAGTCACAGCAGCAGAAAAAGCAGAGTAAAACATTACTACACAACCACAGTAAAACAAAACAACAACAACAACAAAACCAGCATGGTAATGGCATAAAATACACATGGAGACAAATGAAGTAGAATGAAGGACTCAGGAACAAATTCTAGCACCTAATGCCGTGTACATCATGACAAGGTTGCCAAAAGCATACATTGGAGAAAAGTGCCTCTTCAGCAAATGGTGATGGAAAAACTGGATATCACATGTAGAAAATTGAAACTAGATTCCTACCTCTTACTGTATAAAATAAACTGAAAATGGACCAAAAACCTTAATGTAAGACCTGAAACTTTGAAACTACTGGAGGAAAATGGGAAATCCTTCAAGATACTACATAAGCAATGTTTTCATGAATAAGAATCCAATAGCTCAAAAATAGAAAGAATTGACAAATGGGATCATATGGAATTTAGAAGATTCAAACCAGGTGTGGTGGCCCAGAATCTGTAAAGAACTCAGAAAATTTAACACTAAAAGATCTTGTAATACAATGAATAAATGGGAAAATTGAACAGAATCTTTTCAAGAGAAGAAAAATGGCCAGTGATTATATGAAAAGTTTTCAGTATATTTAAGCATCAGAGAAACACAAATCACAACTACCTGGAGATTCCATCAGACCAGTAAGAATGACTAAAATCAAGAAAACAAAAAATCACAAATACAAGCAAGGATTCAGGTGAAAAAAATAACTGTTACACCTATTGGTGGGATTGTAAACTAGTACAACTGAAACAAGAGATTCTCCACATGCACTGGTGGGTGGAGTAAGCTGCAGCCAAGAAAGCTTGTTTCAGTATTAGCAGATAGTGAAGGGAGGATATACCTGCCAGTGTCAGCTCCAGAGGTCACTATCTAGTGGTGTGTTGCAGCTTTTAATGGCAGGCTATGCCCACCAGTGTTGCAGCAAACATCAGCAGCTCAATGCCAATTTGTTCCCAGGTTCTTATCTTGCAAACCCAAAGAATTAAATTAATGGACAATGAAAAGTAAGTGTGGAAGGAGCAGGATTTATTCAAGTGTAAAGAATAGAAACAGATCTCTTGTAGAGTAAGAAGGTACCCAATATTAGGTTGCTCCTTGAATTCACTAGTATAGGGGTTTATATAATTCTTAGTCAGTACTACAGGTTCACATTTATGCCATTCAAGATTTTGGAAAAGTACCAATGGTATTCTTCCAAATTTATGCCAATTAGGTTTTGGAAAAGTGTGAACACTACTGGTTAACCCTTGAGTCTAAACTTTACTGCATTCTCCATTCGTGTCTAGCCCCAATTCTGTTTTCTCACCACTCTACTGGTGGGCTTACCTCAGCTCAGGTCCACATTGGCACAGTGAGCTGTTTGAGGTTATCGCCCATGTTCACCATTAGCACTCCAACCAACCTGGCCCATTGCTCCACTTGTGCTTCACCTTGGAAAAAAGGTTTTCATTGATAACCACTGTGTAAATCAGTTGGAGATTCTTCAGAAAACTAAAAATAAAACTAGCATATGATCCAACTATACAACTCCTATGTATATACCTGAAAAAAAAATAAAAGTCAACATGTCAAAGAGATGCCTACATGCCATGTCTATCACAGCACTATTCATACCAGCCAAGTGAAAAAGAAGCCTACATGCCATCAGTGGATGATTAGATAAAGAAAACATGGACTATATATTAGAGAAAGTCTTAAAGTCTTATATTATTCAGTCTTAAAGAAGAATGAAATCCTGGCATCTGCAGGAAAATGGATGGAACTGATATCATCATGCTAAGTGAAATACACTATACCCAGAAAAACAAGTATCACATGTTTCCGCTCATACTTGGAATCTAAAAAACAAAGAAAGATGAAGGAATGTAGAAGAGGGACATTAGGAAAGGGAAAGGGGACCATGGGAAGAAATTAGAGGAAGAGAGTGTCAAAGAAAATTATATGTATGTATGAAAATGTCACAGCTTCATTATTTTGTACAATTAATATGTGTGCTAATAATTATAATGAAAAATGTGAAAAACATTTTAAGTTTTTTTATTTTAAATCATTCATGTATTACATTTTAATTTTTATTTCAGGTAATTCAATGTAATATTATTATATACATCTTCCCAAATAAATATTGTACTTTAAATTTCTTTAAGAAGGAAATTTTGGTTTTAATTTTTCCATGTTATTCTTTTGATCAACATGGCTAAAAAATAGTCATAGATTCTTCCTTTGAGAAAACAGTTTCAAAATATTTTCTTTATTCCTTTGAAATGTATATGAATCTATGTTCAAAGTAAATCCATGATGCGGCATTAAAAAATTTGCCCAAATCTCTGCAATAAAAAAGGATAATTTTACTATGAAAATCAGGCAGTGGTTTAAATAAAGCTAAGACAATAATTTTAATTTAATAGAGACTTATTTTAAGGAATCCAGAGCTGAAAATTTTTAAATCCACAGATTAGCCTGGCAGGACTTAAGAATTTATACTGATGTCTTGAGGCAGAATTTCTTCTAAAAATTTTGAGTTTTTGCTCTTAAGTCTTTCAATGGGTTGATTTATATCTGCTCACATTATTGAGGTCAATCTCCTTTAAAGTCAACTCATTGTAGGTGTTTACTGTGTCTTTACAATACCTTCACAGTATTCACCTGGATTAGGGCTCTATTAAATCATTAGGTAGAATAGTCTAGCTAAGTTGAACATAAAAATAACCATCACAGTAAGGCACATAACTGCTCACATCTGGTCAGAACTCAGTAAGGAACTGAAAGCAAAGTGGAAGGAAGGGAAGAAGTCAATCTAAACCACCTTTAAGCCTCTCAGCATGTGTATGTGTTTGTTGGTGTTATATGGTATGTAATGGCAATTGAACACAGGCTTAAGCATGCTAACTAAGCACATGCTCTATCACTGAGCTACATCCTCAGCCCTTAGAATTTTTAAGAAGAATGTTGGTTTGGAAAAATATAGGACCCAGAAGAGAGGCAAGGGATCAGGGGATGGGAGGAGGGAGGTAGAAGGGTGCAGGCGGGTGGGGATTTTGACCAAAATGTATTGCTGTATTGTGTATAACTAGGAATATGTGAAAAAAAAATCCCATCATTATGTACAACTATAATGCACTAATAAAAAATAAAATAAAATAAATAAATCATTAAAAAAAGAATGTTGGTTATCATTTAAAGCAATCATCGTAATAATGGAATCTGCTAAACTCTTCATAGGACTTGGTAAACTTCTTAAAATACAGTTTTACATCATTATCAACTTTTTATTTATTTATTTATTTATTTTATTTATTTATTTATTATTTATTAGAGATATCAGTGGAGTACAGAAAGGCAATTGAGGGACAGGGTGAAGGGACAGAAAAAGGGAGGAATGGTGGAATGGATCTGATTAAATTGTGAACAAATATGAATATAACTCAGATACGAATTCATATACCTCACATATGAATTTCACCTTTATGTATATCCACAATGCACAAATAAAAACATATTTACAGTGCTCTTTCATTGTTGTTAAAGAACTTATATCTATACAGATAAAGGATTATTGGTCTTCAAACCATAGTAATTTTTGCAGCAAATCTACTATTTAATACTTCACTGCAAATCATTTAACATGTCAAAATCGACAAAAAAAATTTAAAATGCTAAGTTCGTACTAGGCCACAATACCACAGTTTCTACAACACCTACTTTAGAGCCTTGAGGGAATGCTCCTTTATTCTATGCCTTGTACTAGGGGTATGCCAAACCTAATTTTTAAAAAAGAGAAAGCATATCTCCTGACCCCTGTAAAGGACTAAGAGCATAATCTTTTTCCATTATTCTGGTATTGCTTCTATGCTTATAATGAGAGTTAAAAATGGTTACTATTTGAAAGTGTTTCTTAAGAAACAAAAATGTTAAAGAATAATTCAATTATCAAACTAGCTTATTAAAAAAACTAATAACTCTATGCAGATTTAGTCAAAATCAGCAGCAAAAATAGGTACCTAGAGACATTCTGCTACAGTATGAAAAAATCAAGTAATTGAACAGATTAAACTATTCATATTTTGAATACAGATCTATAAGAGAGGAGAAAGAAGTATTAAAAAACATAAAGTGTACATCCATGATCTTCCTAAGCTATACCACAGAAATCATTACCAAACTCTTATTTGCTTCTCTTTGGTTGGGAATCATACACAGTGTTCTCACAGACTTTACAGGTAAACCACACAAAGTTAATTCACTTGTCAAATATAGTGTATATTTTAATAGAACAGGGTGGTGGCAGGGGGAGATGCAGACAAGATTATTGAACTATAAAACACAAATTAGGTATTCCCTATTTGGAAAAAGAATCATTTGAAAACTTGCAGCAGCTTAGTAAACTGCATAGGAAAAATTTAAAAATATTAATTCTAAATTAATCACCCTGAAGTTGGGGTGGTGCATTGATTATTCTAATGGGCAGCCATGGTTGAAAGGTTCTGAGGAAGGAAAAAGAAAGCCTGCAGTTACACAGTGCATACTGAACACAAATGTTTGCCTCAAATCATTCATTCTCTGCTCCTCTGAGGGACAGGGATGAGAGATGAGTCTGCCCCATTCTGGACAAGAGGCAGCATTACACTATTCATAAGCAATTTTTTTTTATTCATTAAATATGGTCTTACATTTAGGAGGGAATCATTATCAAACAATCAAGAACAAATGTATAATGACAGAGCAAGCCCAGGCTGATGTCATTCCATGTTTTCTCCACTTGGGTTCCACCTGGTTCCATGTTTCCCCATATTAGACCCCCATGTTAATTGGACTTCTCATGGAAGTTGAAGATTCCCCTCTGAGTTGATTCCCTCACATTTCCTCCCTCCAGTCTCCACGATATCTTTCCTATTCCCTGCCCCCATCACTGCATCCCTCCCTACCTTCCCCAGCATCCTAGGCAAGGTTACCCCTGTTCAGTAAAAATCCATATATGTTGAGGTTATTATTATCTTAGCCAACTATTATACTATTTCTGATTGTAATCTAGCTTCCACAGATAAGAAAACATTTGACCCTTGAGTCTCTGAGTTTGGGATATTTCACATAGCATAATTTTTTCCATCTCCATCCATTTGGCTCCAAATGCCAAGGACATTAAACCCCTTATTTATCTCAACACAATAATACTGGGGGACTTCAACACACCACTAGCAACACTAGACAGATCATCAAAGCAAAAAATCAATAAAGATATCTCCAATCTTAACAACTCTATTAATCAATTGGGCTTAACAGACATCTACAGAATATTCCTTAAGTCGACTGAATTTACCTTCTTCTCAGCAGCTCTTGGAGCCTTCTCTAAAAGACTACCGCTGAGTCCACCAAGCAAACCTTAACAAATGCAAAAAAGTTGATATAGTCCCATGTATCCTGTCAGACCACAATGCTATGATGTTAGATAGCAACAAGAAAAACAACAGAAGTTACTCAAATACTTGGAAATTGAATAACACCCTCTTAAATGAAGGATGGATAGCAGAGGTAATGAGAGCAGAAATCAAGAAATTCTGGGAAATGAATGAGAATGAAGAAACAACATATCAAAATTTCTGGAATAGTATTAAGGCTTTTGTAAGAGGTAAATGTATAGCACTGAGTGCATACATCAAAAATCAGGAAAGATCCCAAATAAATAGTCTTATGCTCCAACTCAAACTCCTGCAAAAAGAGGAACAATCCAATCCCAAAGCTAATAGAAGTCAGGAAATAACTAAAATCAGAGCTGCAATTAATGCAATTGAGAACAACAACAAAAAAAAAACAATAGAAATCATCAACAAAACAAACAGTTGGTTCTTTAAAAAAATAAACAGGATCAACAGACCTTTTGCCAACCTCACCAAAAGGAAGAATGAAGTGAAGCAAATCATCAAAAACAAAGACAAAAATGGAGATATCACCACAGACTCAACCAAAATCCAGAAGATTATCAGAACTTATTTCAAAAATTTATCCTCTACCACATTTGATATTTGGGAAGATATGAACAGATACTTGGCCTCATACAACATCCCCGTGTTATCTGTTATCACTGGAGGACATTGAAAATCTAAACCAAACTATGTCAGGTAGCGAAATCAAAGCAGCAATTGAAGGTCTTCCAAAAAATAGAAGCCTAAACCAGATGGATATACATAAGAATTCTACCAAATTTTCACAGAAGAATCAACACAGATCCTCTATAAGCTTTTCCATGAAATTGAAAGGGTTGGAACACACTCCCAAACAATTTTTATGAAGCAAATATAACACCGATACCAAAATCCAACAAAGATACATCAAGAAAAAAAACTACAGACCAATTTACCTGATGAACATAGATGCAAAAATCCTTAATAAAATTCTAGCTAATCAGATCCAAAAGTACATTAAAAAGATAAAACATCATGATCAAGTGGGCTTCACTCCAGGAAAACAGGGCTGGTTCAACATACGCAAATCAAGAAAGATGAGGTAGCACACCAACTAAGTATCAGAGAAACAAAGTCCAGCTTAAAAAAATAAATAAAATTGGTTCTCTTTCCCTCTCCCTCTCTCTCACTGTTCCTCTATCTTTTAAAAAAATGTGGATGCAATGAAAATATTGCTTAGGTAGTTATAAAGCATTAAATGTTTGTTAGTTAAGAAGAAAATTCTCAAATCAATAATCTAAATTTCTACTTTCAGAAACTAAAAATGATGATCAAAATGAACCCAAAGATAGCACAAGGAAAAAAGAGAGCAAAATCAATGAAATTATACTAACTTTACAACTTGATGAAATAGACCAATTTCTACAAAAATATTAACTACCGCAAGACCACAAACATTTAGATCATTAACAAAATTAAGTTCCTGATATGAAAATCTCCAAAATGATCTCTAGATATAGGAAATATCACTGCAGACTTCTACCACACATTTAAAGAATTAATGCCAATTCTATACAAACATTTACAGGAATTAGAAGGATATGAAATAATTAATAATATATTTGATAAAGCTGGTATTAGCAAATCATTAAACCAGAAAATATGGTGCCAAAACAAAACAATAAAAGAAACCCCAAAGTCATGAATATAGACACAAATATCCCTATATAATGCACTTTATTGACAATCTAAGAAAGTCCTATGATTGTATGGATCAATGTAGAAAAATCCTATGGCAAAATTCAATACCTACAGATAATAATTCTCAGAAAAATAGGCATAGAGGATGTTATGGATTAAATTATATGCCCATAAAATATGTTAGGTTCTAACTGCACACCTAGGCATAAGGCCTACGCATGATCATGATGTAACTACCTAAGACGTGTCGTAAGGAACTAGGGAAAACTCATGGCTCATTGTGGCTTACAGCCTTGTAAGGAGAGCAAGGTGGGGCCCCTGGCTCAGTGTGGTCTCCGCCCTTATAAGGACAGAGACTTGTGTTGTTATATGATTGTCTTTCCTTCTATTTAGTTGATAATTGCAGTGAAGCATTTTAATTCTCTTACCTTTCATTTTGAGTAGGTTCTATAGGTATATCTTTGTGATTCCCAAAGGGGCTCCATTAGACATGAGAAAGGGACACTATCCTGATGTAAATGTATATACAGCAGCATGACTTCAGTATATATAGAATGCTGCTGTGCCTCTCCAAACCTACCCCTTTACAGATGTCACAATGTTACATATGATATTTTTTGAATACCATAGAAAAATTGTATTTTTGCTACATTATTCTATTACATCTTGTAGAAAAAAAAAGGACACTTCTTATTAATTGTTGTGAATTTGCCTTACCAAGGAACTTTCCATCTTCATTAAGATCTGAGTTCCTATCAAATGTCCTTCAATTCAATTTGAAGGACTTCCATCATACAGGGCACATCTAGTGGGGCCCATCTCCCTGGGCCCTTGTTTATTTGGTGCTGTGATTTGAATGTGTGTATCCCTCCAAACTTCCTGTTGACATCTCAGCCTCAATTGAATAGGAAAATCAAGAGGTGGTTAGACCATGAGGCTGCAACCCCAGAGATAAGATGTACCTTAAGAGTACTTCTCCAGCAAGCACAAGGACCTGGTTCAGTACCCAGTACTGAACATACACATACACATACACACGGGGAAAAAATGCATTTGTCAAGCTGGGCACAATGGCATATGATTAGGTTTTAATTAGCTTTTTGTCACTATGACTAAAACACTCAAGAATGACAACTTTGAGGAGGAAAAGTTTATCTGAAGCTCACAGTTTGAGGTCTCAATCCATAGATGGCTGACTCCATTGCTCTGGGTCAAAGATGAGGTAGCACATCAAGGTAGAAGGCCCAGTGGAGAAAAGCTGCTCAGGTCAGGTCAGCAAAGCAGCAAAAACAGAAAGAGAGAAAGGAAAGTGTCATAGGGATGAGGCACCATTCAGAGCACGAACAGAGTGACCTACTTCCTCTAGCTATGCCCCACCTGCCTACAGTTAGAAGCCAGTCAGACCATGCAAAGTAGGATGGACTGACAAGATTACAGTTCTCACAACCCAATCATTTCACCTCTGAACATTCCTGCATTGACACAGAAGCTTTTTGGGGGACAACTCCTATCCCAATCATAATAGGTTGTGATCCTCTCAGGACATTGAGAGAGGTGGATCTCAGTCTGACCAATTTAGCAAGACTCTGTCTCAACATAAAAGGACTGAGGATGCATCTGAATAGTAGAGCACTTCACATGTCTGAGGCCCTGGGTTCAATTGCCAGTGAATCGAAAAAGAGCTTGAGGGAATGAGTTCAACCCTTCTACCCCTTCCATCATGTAAACGTACAATAACAACAACGTGCTTTGGCTTTGGACTTGCCAGTCTCCAGAACTGAAAGAAGTCAATTTCTGTTGTTGGTAAATTACCTAGTCTATGGTATTTTGTTGTAGGAGCACAAAAGGACTGAGGTATCTTGGAACATTTTCATTTCTTCCCCTAAGGGAAGGACATTTTTACTCATTCTAGGATTCTTGGCTTCCAACTTTTGTCCTTTATCTCTTTGAATATATCAACCCACCTCCATTTGCGTTCCAGGATTTCTAAAGAGAAATCTGATGAGGACAAGGGGAAGTGATAATGAATGCTCTCTCCTCTCAATTTCACAGTATTTTACCCCACCCTCTGCTGTCTTAAAGACAGAACATTTTTTTACAACATCACAATGTGAGTGAAGTGCTACCATCCCTTTGACATAATCATTCCAAGTTAGAAGGAAAAGGAATTGCGAACCATAAGAGTACATATGATGAGGTTTTTCAAAGCCAAAGATTATTACAGATTTTCAGACTCAAAATGAAAAGACCACTGAAATATCCTACAAATCTTGATTTCTAAACAATTAAATATCAGTCGTCACAACACATTGAAGCAAAACTCTTTCAGAGTCCTTTCTTATTCTTATTATGAAAGTGGAAAAGGTCCTGGAGGCCCAAAAGGGAGATAACCACTGGGGGTTATGCCCAGGTGTGACTGGGCTATTTCTTGCTCTGACACCACAAGGAGCCATTGTGAGGAAATGTCAAACAGTGGGTATATAAGAGGGTGGCTGCAGCTGAGTTTTTGTCCATAAGTACAGAAAGCTCTTAGTGGTGACCTGTCAGACTCCCAAATAGTAAGCTCTTTGGTGCTTGGTGGTTGGTGATTGGTGGTATTTGAATATTGGTTTTTTGATTTGGGGTTATTTTTCCCCTTTATCTTTGTTGTTGTTTTTGGTTTTTTGTTTTGGTTTGTTATTTTTTTTTTTAAGCTAGCATCCCTAGTTGGTGTTCTGGCTTAGGATGGCTAGTAAGAGTAGTCAGCATACTGTAGAGCTGCAGGGGCCCAGCCCCTGCTATGAGACCGCCCTCACTGACCATTATCAGGTTCTGAGGGACATTGGGCAAGGGGCCTTCTCCCAGGTAAAACTGGCCCGTCACCTCCTCACTGGGGCAGAGGTGGCAGTGAAAATCCTAACAAAGATAAATCAGAATGCCATCC
>PVKS010024301.1:0-31253 GCA_004027875.1 Aplodontia rufa
CTTAATTTTTTGAGGATTCTCCACACTGCTTTCCATAGTGGCTGAACCAGTTTGCAGTCCCACCAGCAGTGTAGTAGTGTTCCTCTTTTCCCACAGCCCCTCCAGCATCTGTCGTTGTTTGTATTTTTCATTTTTGCCACTCTAACAGGAGTGAGGTGGTATCTCATTGAAGTTTTGATTTGCATCTCCCTTATAGCTATTTTGATACAGGGTTTTGCTAAATATCCCAGGTTGACCTTAAACTTGTGATCCTCCTGCCTCAGTCTCCTTCTACCTCCCAAATATCTGGGGTTACAGGTATGCTCCATCAATTAGCTTTAGACAGTAATGCTGGGCTTCAACATGCATTGCATTGAGAGCGTTGCATCAGAAAGAGGAACTCATTTGCTGAAATCCACCTCCTGAGGACAAATGCCATCAAAATGGCTCCTGACACCCTACTCATGGGTGTCACCTTGAAGTCCTGATACTTCTTTGGACCACCTGATGGGATAGGTTAAATATACCTTCTGACCTGTGAACAGCTCATGGTCCCCATTGCTGCATATGGAACTGCTACCTGCATGGGTTCTCCGCCCCTTGCTGACCTTTCCTTTCATTGGTCCCTATGCTCTTTATAACTGCACACACTTCCTCAATAAATGAGTTCCTGCTGCTGCAACTGGTCTCCCTGACTCGTCTGATTGTCCTCCTTAGGGAGGGCTGGGAACGGCGGTCAGCCGACCCTTGCCTCTCTTGGCCGCCTTGGTTGGGGCATGCTTCTCTCCTTCTCCCCTGCGGGTCAGGGGGAAAATGAGAGACTAAAAACCCCAACAAATAACAGTGATAATCCAGTGTAACTTAAGAGCTGAAGAAAAAAATGCTTCAGTTTAGGTTTTATGTTAGGAACTTATCAAAGTTAATGCTTGATTTTTCTTAATTTATTTTTATTGCTGGGTATCGAACTCAGGGCCTTGTACATACTAGACAAGTATTTTACCACTGAGCTACAATTCTTATCCACTTATTTCTTTAATGAGTACTCAATGCAGTAGCGTACTGGGTACGTAAGTAAGAGTTCTAACAGTTTGAAAAAGTCAAAACTTTCAATGGATTCCTGGTCAAAGTTTAAAAATATAGTTATATATTTAAAACACACAAATGTGTTGTATTCAGTAGGGTTTTTAATGAATGTCCTGCCAACCATTTTTTGCTAATGTTTTATAGAAGACTATTAACTATTTAGATTAAACATTCTAAACTTAGAACTTTCCAGAAACAACAAATTGACAGTGATGATAATAAGCAAAGATGCATCACTCTCATCACTCTTTATTGTTGGAGATTAGAGTAGTCAAGTGTATTCTTATTTCATCACTGATAACTTTATTCAACTGATAATGCTACTGATGAGAGAATCATTCAGGAATGAGCAATGTGTTTAATGCTAACTTTCTTTCTGATTTTAAGGTGCTCCAAAACTAAAATTATAACACTTTGAATGCACATGAAAAAATTCTTATTCTTATAGTTAGAAAGTATGAATAGAAATGAGAACATCTAACTCAAGGGCAGTTCTGTGACTTAGTCATGAACATTCTGCCATCCCACATTAGTATGTATCTGTCACCCTTGATTGTTTCAGATTTTATAGTTTGCATAATGGACATTTAGGACAGGTGTTATTGAAAATGTCAATTATAAATAGGAAGGGTTTTTTAAATCATGAATATATGTGAGAATGTAGCATAATCACAGGTCTTTCTGGTAACTAATATTATGTCAGATTCTCTTATTTGTAATGGTAGCCTTCATTTTCTGTTCTGATCAGTGCCTACAGCATGGACAAATTTATAGTCCATAATACAGAATAGTATATAGTGACATAATAATTATGCGGTATGTGGTTAATATAAATAAAGATAAATTATACTCAGAGATCGACTGTAATCTTTTTTATGTTTATTACATATGAATGGAATATTGATTAATCCTGGCCAACTTTACTGATTCTCCTAATATTGATTTCTAGATGCTTTTCATATTCTCACTTCCTATTTTAATTTCATTTTAGTGGCTAGAAGGGCAAAGGGCAGCATTTACTTTACTTGGTCTTAACAATAATGGAAGATAAAAGCAAACCAGGAATTTGTATTCTACTCTTCTTTTTGCATTTGAATATATATCACATACAACTTTGTGTCTTTTGTCCACCTGGAAGTAATTTTCTCTAAATAGCTTACATACATTATAACATGTTAAACATAAGAACTCACATGATCCTGATATTACATGTATCACAAAAGTCTATATTTTAATAGCATCTTTGTGGAACATACACATTATGAGAAGACACGATCGTATGATTATATAAGTGTGGCAAATACATTGGTGAAAGAAACGCTCTTCTTTTTTATATGATCAGAGACATTAGTAAGGTTTGGAGAATGACATGATTTCTCACAAACATATTTGACCATGAAACACTCTTTTTCCATTAACATTTCATAGCACCAATGTTCCCCAGAAGTCACTTTAGAAGATGCCAAACTGATGATTCCAAATTGTGTTACCAATTTGGCAAAGAATCTAAGGTTTATGTAATTGATAATAATTAATTATGATTTTGTGGAACAGAACTATATTTAATGTATATATATAGAGAGAGTCACATTGTTTTAGATATTTAAAATGTAAAACCTAGATTGCCTATAAAATGTCACTGTTCTTTATTCTCTCTCCCTGACTTGAGGTCAAATCACCCTTCTATTGCTTATGCTCTCATGTTAGTTTAACAGCTTCTCTCTATCTTTGTCCCCTTATATGCTACAAGTCAGACTCTCAACAGTTCTCTGTAGGCCTATCCACTGGGCTCCTAATTCTCTACTCATCACAAGTTCATCCCACTTTTAGTGACTTTTCTAACACAAAAAGTCTTACATTGTTTCTCTTCCCTTTTTAGGATAATGAATGTAAAAACTAGGTTCTCTATAAATTTATATTGGATGATTAAATGAACTGTGATTACAAGAACAGACTATTAGAAAATGATGTTCTAGTTAAACACAAATGTTTCCTTGGGTTGAAGTTACCACAGAAAAAAATCATTTAAATTCCATGCAATATCCTATACATCCCTTTTTGATTTATAACTCCAATTCACATTAGCAAATCTATGTCACAGTTTATCAGTCTGAGGCATATCCTCATTGAGTGAGAAAAATCACCCATACTGTTTAATTTTTTATTTTTCTTGTTTTCTGTTTACTTTTTAAAAATCGTCTTTTGGATGGATTTGTATGATTTGGTTTTTATAAATAAAATGCATCCATGATCCAATTAAACTGTATCTATGCTTCTTTTACTCCTGAATTATGCATGCACTGATACAGTTGATATAGTATTTCCAGAGAAATCAGAGCATGAGATGAAACAAGGATTTATGGTTTCTAGCCATCTGAGGAAAATTACTTTTTATCTTTAGTATGAGCGAGGGAATGTGTGTGGGATGGAGAAGGAGGACTGAAGACTTTTGAATAAGAACAAGAGATATATTAGCACTGAGTGAAGTAGAAGACTATCAAGCCATTTATATGGAAGAGATACTACTTAAACATCTTAGAGACTTTATAATCCATGCCACAGAGCCTTAAGCTACTTACAATTATATATCTATCTCTTCATCTGTGTAATGTATAATTTATTATCAAATATATTCTACATTGAAAATTATTGTATAATATATAAATTATTCCCAGAAAGTAACTTAAGTATTTCTAAAAGCGATGACTTAATGTAGGTCACAAAAGAGCAATGTAGTATATTAAATCAATAATTTACTAGATATGAACTGTGACTCCTTCAGTTTGAAAGAACTGCGGTACCTTACAAAACTGCTGGTATGCATCTAGTAAATTACTTATGCCCTGATATAGCCTGATTCAATGTCACAAATCATAAATCTTAGTAGAGAATGTGTTTGCAAGTTATATCTCCCATGGAAGTATTTTTTTTAAAGACAAAGCCTTTCCTGATCCTATGATATGAATTTGAATGCAGACAACTATTATTATCAGTATTAATTTTAAGATTAAAATTGTTACCATTTCTATTTCTCCTTTGTTCAAAACCTTGATCTTAGTGAAAATAGCAAGTATCCAGCCATTCTTCTTATGCTCTCATCTTGTCTCCCATATAAGCATAATTTCTTCCTTCTGCTCATCTTAGATTGTCAACCCCCAATATTATTTTATCATAATGGTGATAACTAATTTATTAGCTATTACACTAGGTATCTTATTTATTTTGATCTTGATTTTACTCTAAATTATTTTTATACATTTATATTTACTTATTTAGAAAAATGTAAGAATTATATTGTATTTCCATGAGTTTTCCATTGCCTCATCTGTTCACCAAAAAAAAGAAAGAAAGAAAGAAAGAAAGAAAGAAAGAAAGAAAACAAAAGAAAAAAGCAAAACAAAATCAGTCTCCATTCCTCATGGATTAATTCTGTTTTATAATTTCACACATTTTAATACTAAAAAAAGTCATCATAAGGTGGCTTATACAACATTTCATGTTTTCAAAGAGGACAGTGAGAGAGAGAGAGGAAGATCAAATCAAATTTTTATATTTAGTTTTTTATGTGGCTTTCATTGCTTCAAAACTTTCTTGTGTACATGGTGCTGGGATTTGAACTCACATCCTTGTACATTCCAGGCAAGCATTGGAACCACTGAGCCAGTGCTCCAGCTCTCATAAAACATTTTTTTGGGGGTTGGGGATTTAGCTCAGTGGCAGAGCGCTTGCCTAGCATGAGCAAGGCCCCAAGTTTGGTCCTCAGCCCTGAAAAAAAAATTTTTTTTTAATGACTGGCACAAGAAGTGAACTTAGTAGTACATGAGCTTCTGCATTTGTCTTCTCACTGCTTGCCTAGACTCATACACTGATTTTGCCTGCTAGGCAGGCATCACCTTCATCCTTCAGTATTCTCTGAGCTGTATCATACTTCAAAGATTATGACCTCAGAGAAAGAAGAGTCTATAGGTCTGTGAATAGTTGCATTTGCTGGATATATCTTTCATAACGACATATACAGAGTTTGTTAATATTGTTTTGATGGTGTGACCTATAATACTTATGCCATTCCTTTTTTAATTCCTATGTAAAAATTATGATATAATTCACATATCATAAAATTCACCTTTTAAAAATGTGAAGTTAAGTTGTATTTAGCGTACTCACTAGCTGTATAACCAACACCACTAATTTCAGCCTCGAAAGAATTCTAGTACCCACGAACTTTCTCTTCATTTCCCTTATTCCCAACTCCCTGGTAGTCACTAATTTATGATTTTATAATAAGCCATCCATGGAAGACAATTACCTAAAGTGGTTTAAATTGAATTGTTGGTGTCTTGAAACTAAAACTCTTTTTTTATCCCTTAGTTGATATTTCATTTCTCTCTGTATCATTGATCTTTAATGATGACAGACTATTTATTTTTTAAAAAATTATTTAAAACAATTAATATGTTAATATAAGAATAATTTTAGAGGGGGGAAAACCTTTTGTAGTATCTCACAAATGTCTTTTACTCAGGAAAGTCTTCCTTGAATTCCAGACTTGTTTAAAATCCCCTATTATACAACATTTCTAGTATTTTCAGCACAAAGATTATATTTTGTAATTATTTACATTTATTTTTGTGGCTCTTTGATTAATACCTATGTCTATTTCTAGTCTACGGGATCTATTAAGTTAAAGTTACTATGTCTTTTTGCACATCATTTGAACATCTGAGTCTGACATACTAGTGTCTGTATATAGATCTCCAAAAACCATGTCATATTAGGAAAAATAACAGCATACTACATTGAAATCTATTTACTAAACACTTAGGATATAAAACAAAAATTTAAAACCTTTGGGATAGCATAAGAGAATAGAATATAAAGTCCAACAGTTCAAATTAGAAAGGTTTTAGTTTAACTTCCAATTTTCCTATTTACTGGCTAGTACCTTTAGTAAAGGGGGAATATAAACTGGAATTGTAACAAAAAGTATCTGTCAGATCAGGTATAGTATAAGCTTAGGTAAAACTAAAGAATTATCCTGACTTATTCAAGAATTTTCTGGAAGTTTTACTTTCCTAGGGCCTTAGGAAGATGAAGTAACCTCATCAATCTGAGGAAGGTACAAAGCTTACAAGAAATGGAGGGAAGAATGTTTATATCTGCCACATTGCTCTTTTGAGCGAGAGAGAGAAAGAGAAAGAGAAAGAGAGAGAGAGAGATGAACGGTTAAGTGACCCTCCACAGGACACTACTATCTTCTAGTAGGAGGAGTTGGTGGCTCTTAATTTCCCCTTTTTATCAAGAACAGAGTACTATACTCCATCCCAGAGGAAGCTATAGCTTCAACTCAACTTTTTCTCAAGGTGCTGTGGTCATTGGTGGAAGATTGAAAGTAACAGTGGATGTGATCTTCTGCTTCTTTGCAATCTTTACCCTTTAGAAGTCTGGAGGAAAACAAGACCCAGTACTACTAGAAAAAGGCCATAATTTCTATATCTTTTTAATTCAAGGGCTCTCTTCCTTGTTTTGTGAAATTGATAGGGGAAAATGTCTGTATGTTCTCTAAATCCTAACTGCATGTTTTTCGTCACTGAATTTTAACATACATCTGATTATGAATGCAAGGGCTGGAGCGGTGGCTCAGCTGTTGCAGCGCTCCTCTGGCATGTGCAAGTTAAGTATATGAGTTCAAGCCCCAGCACCACGTACACAACAAAGTCTCAGAGCAACAAAAGACACATGACAAACTAAATGAAATTGATATTCTCTCTCTCTCTCTCTCTCTCTGTCCCTCTCTCTTTAAAAAAAATTATGAAAGCAAGTCATAATGAACAGTTAATGAACAGTGGTATTAGAAGTAATGGGGAGTTTGTTGCCAATATAAATCACAAATATTTTTATGTTACATTATAACAGTTGCAGATACATTGAAATATTTTATGTTCATCACTATTGAAAACTGCAGTATTTACACTGCTGCTGGAACTTAGCTTCATGTACTAAATAAGAAGCACATATATCAAAAATGTGTTTTCTCAATTATAGTTTTTATGTGTTTTGTCTAAATATATCTCTATCTCTAAATGTAATTGATATCCTGTTTAAGCCTATGTACTTTATTTTATCTTATGCACTTAAAAAGTTAATTCTAATAAGAGATCCATAGGTTTTATTAGTATGCAGAAAGAATTTGGAAACCTCTGCTATGTACATCATTCACAAAGCACATTTATTTCTTTCTGTCATACTTTCTTTTCTCTTGCCAAAAAATTTTGTTCAGAGATTGTTGTTTTGGTGTAAGAAGATCTTGAAAACAATATTTGTGTTAGAGGACCCCTTCTTTCTTGCTATTTGATCTTCCTAACAGAATACATATCAATTTTCTCTGAACAAGAAAGGTTCTAAAATTCAGTTTGGATTTTGGGCTTAAGGTCATTTAGAAACACAGCCTAAATATGATTTAGCTTTACTCACTACTTCTCTTTTATAGTTCAGACTAATTCACAAGATGTGTGTTTTGAGATTAGGGACCAAATTCTTTTCTGCACAGAGAGCTTTATTTTGTTTTCTTTTAAGCATATCTTCCTCTAAGGAATTTAGGAGTGAATGGTTTGTTGTTTGGACCATAAGTGTAAATTGGGGAAATTTTCTTTATTTAACAACAGGGAAAGAAACAACAACCTACTCCCCTCTTTAAGAGCATTTCCTCGAAAGCACAATAGACATGACCTTCTCACTTTATAGTGCAAGGTAAACAGTCTTACAAACACTGGAATTGTACACATATATTTCTGAAACTCACAAGGTTTCACAAGAGGTATGCAGGAGACAAGGTATATCAATTTATCTCTCAAGGAAATATGGTAAATTTTAATTTTTCTTTCTTTCCTGTACAGTGTAAGATTCTGAACTGTCTTTGAAGTATTTTTTGCAGACTGCCGGCAATAGGCATTATTGCATCCTAGATATATGTATTCAATAACAAAGTTCTTTTCGAGGTTTTATAGAATGAGCTCCATTAGTAGGATTATTGTTCACCTACCATAAGTAAAGACTTGGCTACCTTTTGTATTATTACCTTAATATAATTTGAATCTTGCCATGACTTTGAACAGCCAATGTTACCTACTTTACTTTCTTGAACTATAAGGAGAAAATCCCTGAGATGATTCAACTTCCTGCATAAATGACATTTGTAAAAATTTGTCTATAAAACTGGTACTACAATAGGAAGGTATATTTCAGGTCTGACTTAAATACAGACTACATGGTAGTGAGAGTGGGGGACATCTTACTACAATGAGGGAACTCTTGATATGTTTAACGAACTCAAGACAGTGGTCATATGAACATATGCTCTAAATTATAAATACTGATTTTCAATCAGAATATTTCTTTCAAGGGTTGTTCTACATAGTATGCTCCAGAATCCACAGCAGCAGGAATTCATTTATAACAATGTTAATGATTCTCCAGACTTGTATGGTTGAAGCCAACTGGAGAGATAATGTATGTAAGAGTTCCTGGAAGATAGCAGGTGCTCAAAAACATTATCTTTCCTTCTCATTTCCTTTTAAATAATAGTTTTTCCTCTATTACATGAAAATGAAATGTACTTAGGCTTTATCCAGATGCTGCCCTAGCTTTTTTTCAATGCAAAATACATCACATTTCACTACACAACATGGATCTGATACATAATCTGTGTATTAAATCTGTGAATTAAATTAGTGTGCAGTGCTGATGAAAGGCACATATATTTGATGATACTCAGAAATAATTTACTGCTGGGCCTGTTTTATGAATCTTTCATCTACATGCTTTAATTATATCACACATTTAAATAATATCAAATGCTAAATGGTTCAATACATTAAACTAATTTCCATATGTATTCATAATGGAATAGGTCTCTAGACTATTTTCCCATGTCAAAAGAGTTTTGTATACCTCAAGGGCATTTGAAATAAGTAGTTTAGTCCAAGCAGAGTCATCCATTTAAAGGGAAGATCTGGTAATGAAAGCTCAGTTATTTACTTCTTCATATATGCAAATAAAATGATTTTATTGAAATCATAGGTTCCATATGAGTTTATTAATTAGAAAGTATTCTGAAGTGGAAAAGCTATAATTATGAAATGAATTTTTTTTTGGTTTGTTTGTTTCCAAGCTTTCTGTTCTGTTGATAGAATTAAAGTGCTCTCCTCTTAAATACTTTTATCATTCCACGTGTAGTTGGAGGATAAACAGAGAATGGTGCCAGATGATTAGTGAAGTCTAAAAGTCTAATCACAACATATTTATGTTTATGTATGACGAACAGGTTTTATTTTGTTATTTTTAGCATCTTCCATAACTTCCACAAGTGAAATGAAGGTATTTAAAACAGTATTGCAGACTTTCAAAAGAACATGATAGTATAGGCAGAGTGTATTTATTATAGCTTTAGAACTCTGGTCAAAGATGTATTTAAGATGAAATGTAAAAATGCATTTCAGTTGAAGAACTGTATCAGATTTTTATAGTAATTTATATTAATTCCCATACTGAGTCTGAAATAGGGTGTCAAAACTAAGTGGAAAATATTCAATTTCACCACTTTTCTTGATGCCTTTGTAAAACATTTAATGAAGTGCTTTAGTTTGAATCCCTTCCCCAAAATGTATGCCTTGGAAACTTAATCCTAGTTGTGTCAGAATTGAGAGGAGAGAACTTTATGGAGTGACTGGGTCTTGAAGGTGCTGCCCTCATGAATAGATTAGTGCTCTTATCCTAGTGGTGGGTTACTTATTGCAGTAGTGAACTCCTGAAAAAGGAAGCACTTAGGCCCTTTCCGTTCCTATGTCTTTGTCTGTCTCTCATGCCTTCTTGTTCTTCTGCCTTTTACCATGGGATCATACAGTAAAACAGCCCCTGTCAGAAGTGGGCCCCTTGACCTTAGACTTCCAGCCTCCAGAACTATAAGAAAAATCTGTTTTTTATAAGTTACTCAACCTCAAGAATCCTGTTATAGTAGCACAAAATGGAGTAAGATGCCAACTAAATTATCACTGTTATTCTAAGGGTCTAGCAAGATAAAAAGATCAGTATGCTGTCCTTTACAGAATTAACCAGCTTACCAGTAAGGTAGTGACTTAAATGAAGTATTTATAGTAACACTGCTAAGCATGTGTGACTTGGAACAAGTAACTAAACCTCTCTCTCTGTCTTGCTTTCCTCACTTTAAATATAATAATATTAATAGTCCCCACACACGGGTTGCAATGAAATATAAAGCTCTTTGTAATTTGTTGGATGACCCTCCATACTACACTCACAGTATTCTGTTTCATTGTTAACAGTAGATATTACCTGTATGTATCTCATTAGATTGTAAGCTCTCTAAGGAGAAGGGCTATTTTGAATTCATGTTTTTGTGCTTAATATTTATAGGAATATTATTGGTGCTTTAAAAATGCCTGTAAGAAAAAAGGAATGAACAAATGGTATATGATCACTTCATTGGAAATTTTGCAAAATAGCAGTTCTTTAAACCCCAAGCATGTCCATTCTTAGAGTTTTGTAATTGCATATCAATTCAATGCTCACTATATGCTATAGCAATGGAAAAGATCAACAATGTTGCATTATGTCTATTATGAATTGTGCTGCTACATGTCTGTCAACAAATGAATGAATATTATATGTATATCACATCATATCTTCTTTATTCATATGTATGTGTATATATATATATATATATATATAAACACACATACAATGGAGTTATATTGTCATAAAGAAAAATGAAATTATGGATTTACAGGAAAATGGTTAAACTAAAGAACATCATACAAAGTGAAATGAGCTAAGAAAGTCAAAGTTTGATTGTTTTCTATCATGCATGGGAATTAGAACAAAAGGGAAGAAAAGGCATTTGATGAAAATAGAAGATAGACCAGTATATTAGAGAAAGGGGTGGATGAGAGGAGGGGAGGGGAGAGAAAGGGTAGGCATGGTGAAATGAAAGAAACCAATTCATGCTATACACATGTACCACTATATTATCGTGAATCCTGCTATTATGTAGAATTAAAATGGAGCAGTGGAGCAGTGTTGGAGCACTTTCCTGGCATGCTCAAGGACCAGGGTTCACACCCCAGGACCATTCACATAACTGTCAGAGAAACAAAGGCCAGATGAATTAATAAAACTGATTCCCTCTTTCTCTCTCATTCTTTCCCTCTCCTAAAATGAAATGAAATAAAATAAAATGCACCAATACATTTATTTAAAATAAAAAGAATACTGCATTGTTCCTATGGATAGCACTCTCAAATTTTGTGATTTACCAAAGTTCTGAGGCCCCAAAAGTACATGGGGTTTATATTCATAAGAGAATATCAAGAATATATGGTTGTAATTTTAGATATGAATATTAATTCCATCCTGGGAACTTTGGGGAACCTGAGGAAGGTGAATAGAAAGTTTTGTTTTTCTAAGAAGGCAAGTGGGTAAAAAGCCTGAAGGAAGTGAGAGTGCTAGCCAGCCAAAGAGCTGTGATAAAAATAGCCCAGGCTGGAAGAGCAGCAAGTGCAAAAGCTCTGAATTGTAAGTGTGATCAGTGCTTTGAAGAAACACTGGAGGCCAGTGTTACTCAAAGTGTGTGGTAGAAGGAGAGGACAGGAAAGAAGCCAGGGTTGTACATAGGCAGATGACATAGAGCTCTGAGGTTTATTATGACTTGAAAAACCACTGGAGAATTTTAAGTAAATACTGATATAAGCTGATGTTGAAGATCACTCTGTTGTGTTCACAGGGTACTATCTAGGGAATAAGAGAAGAGACAAAAGGGAGAGACAAAAGGGAGAGAGGTTAAGAGGCAAATACATCTGGTGTTCTGAAGGAGGGTTTATCTGTACCATTAGATAAAATAAATCAATATAACATGTTTACATGAAGTAAATCAAGTAAAGAATATTAAGGAGTAAATTTAGAATCTGCCACCGTTTGTATTTTACTGCCTTTACCTAAAATTGAGTCAGATCACAGATAAGAATGCTATGACTTCTACTTTAATTGTGTATGTCTGTTAACAATTAAAAGACTTTCAACAGATACTTTATAAAGCACAAAAAAATTAAAAAATATTTTCTAACAGTTTTTTTAAAAACTGCAAAGTAAAATGTAGGTACAGACATGCTATTTTGCTATATTTTAAGAAACATAACATTCTCCTGAGATACAAGGCTGGGTTTTTCATCACTGAGCAGTACGTAGGAGAGAATGCAATCATTTTGGATCTACTTTTGACAAATATAGCTTTCCATTGTCTAACTTAAGTTCTTATAAATATTTGTTCCAGATTTAATATGTGCACTTAATCCTAAACAGTGATTAAAAACCTATCTTCTAAAATAGTCAAATTTTGTACATTTTTATGGCTCAGTTCAAGTTAACAAAATATTATAAAGTGTCTGTTTGTATAAATTAACATGTCACATGCTTAACAGGAATATGTAGCCCACAACTTCACATAGCCTATGCTTTTTGTAGTGTAAGGTTAAGACAACAGTAAAAGTTGTATTCATAGAGTTTTCAGGCTGTGTACATGCTGCTGTTTTGTTTTATAAACCACTTCTCTGTATTTACCTTGAAGAAGTAAAGTCATCTTACTACAGTGATACCTGCAAACTCATGACTATAGCAGCAGAATTCACAACAGTCAAACTGTGGAACCAGTCTAGGGGGCCCATCAAAACATGAATGGATGAAGGAAATGTGGTGTGTATATACAATGGAGTTTCATTCAGCCATAAATAAAAATGAAATTATGCCTTTTGCAGGAAAATAGATAGAACTAGACACCATCATGTTAATTCTCCTTCTAGACACCCAGATCTGAGGAGTAATGTATATTCTTTTGTATCTTTATTGAAGATAAAGACTCATCACCAATTCTTACCTTTTCTTAAGAGAGAGAGGGACGGGGAGAGAGAGAGAGAGAGAGAGAGAGAGAGAGAGAGAATCAACTTTATTTAGTGAACTTCATGGCTCCAACACTTCATTTCATATGTGGTGCTGGAGTTTGAACACGTTGTCCTGGCACGTTGGAGGCAAGCTCCACAACCACTGAGCAACCACTCCAGCCCCTCATCACCAATTCTTGATAATATATAAGCTATTAAATTTATCTAACTCTATTGAAGTGCCACTTTTAGGGTGTTTGCTCTGTATTTGCTTGACCAATATTTTCTGGGGACCTAGTATTTGTAGGTCCAGCGCTTAAGTTCTGAAGTCACACAAATGAACGCAATAGGCTATAACAACAATATTCTGAGAACCTACTGTAATAGTTGCATTGCTTTGGAGATACCAGGAAATATAAGTATTTATCCAAAACTATTTCTTTATTGATTCTAATTTTAAAATTCTCAGTAAAATCTCCTCATCACCTATATCAAACTTAAAGATTGTAAGTTAAATAATTGATTTAAAAATACAAATTAATTTAAACGTTTCTTGATTCATCCTAATAATAAGAAGTCAGCCAAAAAATCTGTTTCTTACCATGACAACTTGGAAGGGCTCTATTCCATCCAGGTCTTCCATCATCTCCCATGATACAGGTGAGTGTTGAATAACCTTGAAGAACATAGCCGGCATCACAGTAATAGGTAACTGTTGATCCTAATTTATAATCCATTCCAAGTCTGGTACCATTCATTATGTTGCCTGGATCAAAGCAGGACTCCCGGAGTTTTGCTGTAAACAGTGTTGATATGCTATTAATTGCTTTAAAATAATGTTTTCTATGAAACTCTCAGTATATATTCATTTCTTCCCTTAAACTGGAAGGGGAAATAAAACACCAGCACCTCTTCTGTCTCTGTGGGATCAATGTACAATGTAGCCCTTATCTATATGAATTTTTGCTAATCCATGTTGATTAGTAAGAGAATAAAATTGTGCAGATTTTTCATTAAACTTAGTATCTGATATATATATAGTCAAACATAGGGTTTTACAATGTATTATCAACTGTGTGCTATAATCCATATATCAGGATTTAAATGAATTGCATTGGAAAATCAGCAGGACCTCCTCTAACATTTCTTCACTTAAATACTCTCCCTCCTTAATAATGTATATCTACCAAATGTTACTGAACGTAGAGGGGTGTGCTGTTTATATTGCACTAGGTTAACTGCACAGTAGAAGGAATGTAAAAGGTCTTGTTTCTCTGCCCTGTGACTGTTCCTCTTGTTTCCACTATTAATTCCATTTTTTTGTCATTTCCCCTTTGTAAAACAGCAACAAAACCATTACAAAATTGAAAGCATTATCTTTTTGGTATTTTCAAAGCAAGCCATACCAGTTAAATAGAGATGCAAAATTCATTCCCATAAGGTAACTGTGTACTGTGAACTACAGACTGAACAAAATTTCCAGATATGTAGAGAAATAGAAATATTGGTCCATCCATTTTGTGAAACAGGCACTAAAATACTCTGTTAATGCATATGGGTAATGCCTTGTAATTATTTCCATTGTATTTTTATTAGCATAGATTACTTAAGAAATAATCAATCAATAATATGAGGATCATCACAATAAATTCAAATAATCAAATGTCATTTTTTATGTTAGAATTTATTTTGTGTAATGGGAAGCTAGCAGGTAAGTGTATCTCTGGATATGAGTCATGGGAAAATCACAATTTAAGTCAACAATTTCTTTGTTTTGTTAAGCTAGTACAAAATACATTACTTTAATATACCAACATTTGATGAATCACAACATTAATAATGTATTTCTTCCATTTATAAGAGTTTGTAAAGAGTTTAAGATACTTCTACTTTTAAAAGAATTATGAGAAACGTGCTTTAGGAAGAACACTACACATAATTTTTCCCAATTTTACTAAAAAAAGGACATGATGGAACCAGACATTTAAACAATTTTCACAGAATATCAGGTAATGACAAATGTTCACTTCCTGTCCTTCCTTCCTTCATTTATTCCTTCCAACAAATACCTAAGAGCTCATGACCTAACTCACTCTGGAAACACAGCAAACAGTTAATCATAAATATTATAACTCTTGTGGTGTTAATAGTCTATTAGGAAGAGAATTTTATTAAATAAATACATGCAACTGATGAGTGTTTCATAAGGAAGCATTCAGGAAACTTCCTGAAGAACAACTGAAGTGAGCATGGAGAGAGAAAGAAGAACTAATCAGGTGACAGGAAGATGAGAGGAATGGAGGGAAGCAGTATGCTGGAGTGTGCAAGTTGAACACACCAATTCTCAAGTTTCAAATCTGAGCTAAATGACTTATTCTTCTGTTAAGCGCAAGTATAAAAATGCATTCACAAATTTGCATCCTATAAATTATACTCTAAAAATTGCTTCTCAACCCAAGGATTCACCCTCTTTCCATTAGTTCCACCTCCACTGAGTCAACCAAACATGGACTAGAAATACTGAAATTAAAAAAAAAAAAAGTATAGGGAGATCCAAAAAGCAAAACTTGAATTTACCAACTCCTACATTGAATTCACACAAATGAAGTGATTCATAGGCACACCTTGCTGTGGTCCCTTGCCCTTTCATAAACCCTCTCTCCAGCACAGTTGAGGCATTGGTCCTCTTGCATCTCTTGGTGTACCATATAGTCAGGTCTAAGAAGCTTGCATCTGTACTTAATGTTTACAGACTTCTTCTTTTTTGTCATTATTCCCTAAACAATACAGGGTAACAACTATTTGCATATAATTTACATTTTACTAAGTAATATCAATAATCTAGAGATGACAAAGTACAACAGATGATGTACATAGGTTATATACAAAGCTGTATCATTTTATACAAAAGACTAGAGCATCCATATACAGGAAGCTCTGGGACTCATCACCAATGTGTACACTAGGACAATTATTTCTTTATGGATAAAATATTTTGTAAACACTATTTTCAGGAAATAACTGGTGGGGTGAATGCTAAATATAGTCACTAAGAATGGGTTTCACTTTTTTATTTCTAAGAATAAAATCTCACATTGAGTATCTTGCTAAATAAGTAAGAAGATACAATCTGATATTTAGGTAATGCAACAGCCTAGGATTGAACTAGGGAAAGGAAAAGGAAGGATTGAAAATAATGCTTAAAAAATTAATCTGACAATTCTATTTTCCTAATATTCATCTTTTGCAAAGTTTACTTTTCTTAGAGTTTGGAACAATGCTTTAATAACATGTCATTTGGAAAAGGAAAATACAGTTGACAAATTTAAAAATATTACCTCTGCAACAACTTTCTATTACTAGCTTTAATTTGACAGGATTCACTTATCTCATCATTATTTTTATATACTGCTTTAAATCCTTGGTGAATATCTTTCTTTGAATAATACTACCCTTGTCTATTTTCATATCTTCCATAGCAGTTACATATGGACATTTTGAAAATACCTGCAGAATTCCTATACAAAAGTCTAGGCAGTAGATGGAAAAATGATTTAAGTATTTGAAGAAAAAGTATAAGATAGCTAGGTGGTTAGGCACATGTTTATAATCCTAGCAACTCAGGAGACCAGGACAGGAGATAAGAATGTGGACTCTGGAATCCACTGTCAATCAAATTTTAGCTCTTCCATATGACTTTGGGTAAATTACATAACCTTGTTGTGTCAAAAAGTCTTCACTAGTAGAAGTAAATGATTTTTTATGTAAATTACCTCAAAATGCGCCTGGATACAATAAGACTGAAATATGTTAGCTCTCTTTATTAACATTTCTTCCAACCAAGAGTAACCATCTTACTTAAAAGCTAAATATTAGATGTTTTCTTTTAAAAATCATCAGTGACACAAGGTTAATTACTATCTGATGTTGTTATCCAGAGCATTAAATATGCCAAGAAAAATAATTAAGTATGTACAAATTAGAAAGAAACAGAAGTGAGACTGGAGCGGTGGCTCAGCGGTTTCAGCACTTGCCTGGCAAGCACGAGGACCCGGGTTCAAACCCCAGCACCACGTACACAACTAAGTGTTGGAGCAACTAAGGCCATGTGAAAAACTAAGTAAAGTTGTTTCTCTCTTTCTCTGTCTGTCTCACTGTCCCTCTCTCTTATTAATATATATATATATATATATATATATATATATATATATATGTGTGTGTGTGTGTGTGTGTATATATATATATTATCACAGTTTCCACAAACAAACCAACAAAGCTACAGGAAAAATCATGATATCAATCAAAAGATAAGGAACTTTGCAAGATATCAAGAAATTACAAAATTCCCCTGTAATCCAATTACTAGCAGCAACCAGAAAATCTAATGATAAAGGTACCACTTGATAACAATGGAAAGCATAATATACAGGATTAAAATGAGGATGCTTTTATAAATTACAAATCATTGAAGAAAACATGAATAAATTGAGAGATATGATATATCAATAGAGGAGAACACATGTCACACATAAATTTATTCCTAAATAATTTATAAATTTAATGCAATACCCAACAAATTCAACAGGTAGAATGAGCTTAATTCCAAAATCTAAATGAAAGTACAAATGGTTAATAGACACACAAGATGATTTTTAAGAATAAGGTGGTGAATTCAGTTTTCTTTTTGTAGCTTACTTTTAAAGCCACAGTAGTAAAGTTTAGAAAAATCTTGACCTAGAGATAGAAACATGGGCCAGAGGGATATAACAGATAATTCAGAAACTAACATATAAATTTAATATTTGAGAAGAGTAGTAATACTTGTCAATAAATGGTGCTAGGGCAATTGATTTTCCTTGTGGAAAAAATAAAATTAGATTCCTGCCTTACACAAAAATAAACTGAGCATAGATTAATGATATAAAGGTGAAAAGCAAAGATTTAAAACTATAGAAACAAGGTTAGGAAAATGTTTTTATGAAACTTTATATAAGGAAAGGGTTTTAAACAAGACATAAAAAGTACAAACCATGAATAAAATGAAGGATTTAATATTATGATACTGCTTTTTGAAATTTTTATACAATAGAAGAAATGAGAAATAAATTTAAATAATTTGCCAAAGATAGTGGTAATGTATTTACTATTACATAAATAGCAGATAAAGGAATAATGTCCACAACACAAAAAATATTTCCTATTAATAAAAAAGAATCAGCAAACCCATTAGAAAAGTATGCAATAATGGGCATATTTGGTTTACAATAAGCAACCCTCTCTATGTAAAACAGGGAAAAGATGCTCAACTTAATAGGAATTAGGGAAAAGTCAATAAAATTGAAATGAGATTAACACCTTTGAAATTTGACAAGAGAACTGGTTTTGTGAAATTGGAGATTTTACAACTCTTATTCTCTGATGTTGATTATAAATAAATATAACATCTTTAGAGAATAACCTGGCAATATGGAATGAAATTGAAGTTATTCATATGTTTTGACCCAGTAATTCTTCTCCTACATATATAAATGTTTTATTTAGACTCTCACAAGAATATTCAAGAAGATAAAAGAACATTCATTTCATTGTGATTCATTTATAGTAGCAAGAAAGTAGAATGAACTACTATCTGAAAAATATAAATTACAACAACAATATAGTCATATGACATAATATCATAAATAATAAGCTAAAGTAACTTGTATAATATTAATAAATTTTAAACAAAAATGAAAGGGGAAAAGCAATTTTCAGAAGAATATGTACAAGATGAAAATATAAAATTTATAGCAAAATATGACAAAGAATTTGTGCATGATGGAAAACATAAAATATTTACAAGCATAAAAACATGGAAAACATGAGCACTAAATTTCAGGATTAGGAAGGTATCACCATGAAAAGAGAATGTCTGAAGATTACCACAAGGGCTCATTATGGTATCTAGCTGGGTCCTGGTCCATGCTCTGGGAGCATCTTTGAGGTAGAGAGAGCAGTGTGGTGCAAAACTCAACTCTCCATAATACCACTGGCTACCTAACCCATAGTCCCAATTTCTAAGCATCCCCAGCATCTTCTGGTCAGAGAAAATAGCACTTGCTGATAATAGCCTCAATAAATAGCTGGCACACCAAATCCTCTTTGTCTGTACTATAAAAGTTTTGCATTCTCTCACTGAAAAGGCCATTTTCTTACTTTGTGTTCAGTGATTAGAGACTCACAGAGAACTCAAGGTTTCCACTCAAAAGAAATGTACACCATGACCACATCCAGCACGTACCCTGGCCCTGATGTGTGTTTTTTTAAGGGATGATAGAGATATTGGAGGTTTTCATGCATCTGTATTTTTGCTGTCTTGTGACTTTTCCTATTCCCTCAAAAATCTTCCTTAACTAATGCCATGTGTTCTTAGGGAACTTACGTTGACCCTTCATGATAGCCCTAAAGAAATGAATGCCAGTTTCCACCACAAATATAAAAGCAGTTTCAATCATATATGCATATATGTAATATTTGATTTCTTAGAACAAGAATAAAAGTCTCTGAAGAAAATATGGAACAATGTTGGGGTTTTCCTAATGGGGTGGTGAATACTAAGAATGTTTATTCTATATCAGCTTTAGTTATTAAAAAGAGAAAGTGTCAATATTTGAGAAGTGTGTAATTTTAGAAATCAGTTGCTAACTTGAGGAGAATTATCAGCATGACTTCAATATGCCTATGGACTCAATTATTTAAAAAAATCAATGTAAAATAAAAGACCTAAATCTGTTCCAATAGGCATTGAGTATAAAATTTCATGATATCACTCATCTGTGGAATTTATAATAGTTTATCTCATTGAAGTTGAGAGAAATGTTGGTTATCAGAGACTTGGTAGAGTAAGGGTTAAACAGGGATAGGGAGAAATGGATCAATGGGTACTAAGTTACAGTTAGACTGGAAAAAGAATTTCTGGTAAGCTATTGGACAGCAGGGTGACTATACATAATGAAATGAGTTATAAAGAATGATTTTGAATATTTTGATCATAAAATGATCAATATTTGAGAAGATGAATAGGTTTAACCTGGTTTAAACATTACATGATATATACATGCACTGAAACATCACACGGAAATCTACAAATATGCACAATTTTTACATTTTCACTTACTGGTTTGAAAAATTTTAAAAGTAAATTCAAAAATAATACAAGGTCTGAATTCAAGATAATATAATTAAGAAAAAATCCCTAGGTATTGAACATAGTTCATCTAAATATTCACAGAAACACTCTGAAACATTTTAATTATCACTATATTTTGTTCCCCAATTCTGACTACTGACATTTAAGTATTTTTGAACCTTTTCTGAAAAACAATTGTCCTACACTTTGTTTTCCCTATCATTGAAAACATGAATGGAAGTATTTGCATGAAACTGCACCTTCCAGAAGATGAAATTTTGTTATTTACTTTATAATATTATGTGGCCTTAGCCAACTACTACAGAATACTAATTGTTAATTTGTTTTCTTGATACACTTCCTTTGATAGCAATTAGGGAAATGCTAATTTCCTTCTCACTGATAGGAAAAGTCTACAGTGAGAGCTCTTTTAAAAGATGAATTGTACACGGTCTGCATTCAAAATGTACATATAACTAACACTGGTGCTGATCAATGCAAAATTATTCTCACGTGTAAAATAACCGCATTTTAAATCATTCATACCAAATTGAATGGTCATGTTTACCTTTGTATTCTAAATGAAATCCAGTATAACTAACAGATCCATCACTCCGGAAAGCCAAATGCATGGTATTTGAGCTGCTTTCTATTCTCTCTGGTAACTTGCTGTCTTGAAAACTTCCAATCAGTGGACTATTACTGTCTGGTCCATCATATATATAGAGGAAGTCATAATTTGGTTCTATGCTAAAACTAAAGAGAGAAAGAGAGAGAAAGGCAGGGAAAGTAGAATGATTATTGCTACTAGAGTATTAGACATAATAGTCATATAATCATATACTCAGTGCTTAAAAAGAACAATAGACCATGTCAAAATAATCTAATATAAAAATACACCTGACAATAAACACATTGAATACGGATGTCAATCAAATCAGCAGGGAAAACGACAAAGAAAATTTTGATATTTTCAAATATTTCAAAATTGACAATGTATCTAGAGGAGAGACAAGATATTGTAAGGGAGGGAGAGTTTAGTTAATGTAAGTCATAAGATTTGAAGCCAGAAAATGAAAATTCAAACTTTGTTTCTGTCCTTATTAGCTATGTAACCTTATACCAGTTATTTTATGTGAATAAAGTGAAGTGTTAGGTATTTTTAAATTATTTTATTCCTTTCTATTACAACATGAAATACAACTTTTAGTTTTCATTAATAACACTATTTCTAGGCTACTATTTCAAGCACTGTACATTGTATTAGGCTTTCATTTTTTAAAGTAAATTCATTTTCTTCCTTTAAAAATTGTAGGAGAAATCATACTAATATTTTTTCAATATTAGAAAATGTTGAAAATGAAATTTTAGTATGTAAATGATTCAAACTAATATTTAAATTTTACAGTTTCCATAATAAACTTGTTTTTAACCTTCAAAAGCATGAGAATTTCCTTTAATGATCTTATATACTCTTAAACAGTGGGGACCAAACAATAAATTGGTCTGTTACCTATTTTTATATTGTGGCAGAGAAATACTGTGAAAATAATGAGCTCATTTTAGTCATTAAGAAAAGTCAACTAGTTTATGTTATAAAATGAAAATAGCAAAGCTTGACACTGTTAAACATCCATCAGCAGTGAAATTATTGTATCATCTTTGCAATTAAAAGAGATTTGGTAGGCAAAAGATATTTCCAAATCTATGTAATGTATAGAGGTTAAGCTTCTACAACTCTTCTCATTCTTAATGTGTGTGCCTACATAGGAAACACAATTCCAGTTATTCAGGTTACTTGTGCATAAATGGTGGTACAGAAAGACTAGGACGGAGCACTGGTTATCAATCTTTTCATACATAAGCATTTCTGTAACATGAGAAAATTAGGAAAACATCACACTGCCATATTTTAACTTATTCAATGGCTTCCCAAGTCCAGTGAATTTATCTTCAAATCTTTCAGTGGATCTAGAACCTGATTTTTGGTAATTGCTGGGATAAATAACAGAAATCACAAGATTGGGCTCGCATTCATTACCTATTACTCCTTTCATGAGACAAACACAACCTTCTGAACATTATCTCCTTCCACATTAAGACTTGATGGTAATTACAGCTTCTTTATATCTCTATGTTGGGAGGATCAATGGAAACAAATCCTTTGCTAGTATATAGAAGTATTTATCAGTGTCAGAAGGCTAATAATGTATTTAACAATGACATAAAGAACATTTTTAATTTTCTACATTTATCTTAAATATTTAAAATTTTTATTTAAAGCTTCCTTGAAAATGAAAATACATATACATATATATATGCATATATATATATAATTTTTAGGATATTTAAACATTGCAGTCACAATAATATTTTCCCTCAACAATTGGAAAATACAGTACACTCTAATAGTACATTATATTTTATAAGGCACTTTCATAAATATTAACTTTGTCTTGCCAATAATCCTGTTTTATAAAGAAGCAATTATGATTTTTATTTTATCAAAGAGTACACTAATGCCATACAAAGTCAGTTTTTTCCCTAGAGTCACATAATAAATGACAGATCTGGAAATCAAATTTATGTCATGTGTTTCATGTAATACACTCTTCTACCCTCAAATTATTAGCTAGCATTATTTTGTAAGTAAACTAAACACTGTATCAAACATCTTGATATTTCTAAAAGTCTATACTGTCAATTCCTCAATTATAAAAATTGGGAAAATAATAACATTTACCGCAGGAAGTTGTCTTATAGCAGGGTCCTTGCACATAATTAACAATGCCTATTTTGTTGCGTTGGTATTACCAATTTGCAATATATATCATTACAAGTTCTAGAAATAAATGATTCATGTATTTATGATTTTGCTAAATTTTTAAGCTATGTTCACTTTTTAAAACCTGGATTTAATATGTTAAAAATTATTATAAATTGAAGCTTAACATTTTATGTTAATACCATTCAGCTCCAACACATTGGAGCCAGAAAGAAAGAGAGGCTTTTTACCTCTTCAGATGGTCAACTTATTGATTATATGATTCCTACTGAAGATGAGGACAATTTCTGCTCAGGAAATTTTTTTTTTATTTTTTCTTTTTACTATTACATAATGCTTCAGTGGAAACCATTTTGTAGTTCTAAAGATCAAATCCAGGACCTCATGCAAGCCTGGCAAAACCCTTACTGCTTCTATTGAAATATTAGGAAAGAGGCCACATTTCATGATACAACTATTATCTCCATGTAAGGAGGCAGATATTCATTCAAATAAGTTACCCAAGGGATCAGAGATGACAGTGGCAGAGTTAGAACTCAAACCCAGCTGCCTTTTTCCCACAAACAGTTTATGTCCCTTTATTACTTATTACTTTAGTACTAAGCTTACCCTGCAATTTTTACTACTAAAAAGGAAAAAGTTTGGAACACTCTTATGTAAAGCTTCATCATGAGACAAGTTCTGCTGAGAAGTCATACAGAAAAAAAAATAAAATTTTCTTTATCACCTTGATTTTATAAAACCAACAAAAAGGAACTTAGGAATATGTGTCTTTCTAAGCCCAATGGTGGTGGTGCACCTATGGGTTTTTAAATGTTTTGAAAGGATCTGATAGTTGCAAAAAGGGGAAAAGAAAAAATACTGTAGTACTGACCTTTTAATCTTGACGTTTAGAAAAAACTGAATATTTTGAAACAGAGATGGTAAGTACAGAGAAGGAGGAAAGGTTATAAAGAGATCAAACTTGGAGTCAATAAATCACTTGACCTTCAACATATTTCCTCTGTCCTGGAAATCTTGTGAAAATTTTCATGCACTGCCCTTCAGAACTGCTTTACTATTATACAAAGTTTTGTAAATTGTTAATGCAAAGTATTAGTGTTGAGATAGGAGAAAATAATAATAAATGTCATACACAAAAATAAAATGTGCCTAGTACAAACACTAAAGCAAAATAATCAAAAAAAGATTCTTAAGATGTAGAACTGTACAAAAGCTCACCTGATAAATGCCAATGAGATCACATAGTCTGTATTGACAGTGATAGTCCAGTCGCAGTCCCTGCTGTGCGGATATGGATGAGGGAAGTTTGGCGAAAGAATAAAGCCTGAAGATCCTGTTAAATTGCCTCCACAGGGTGCTTTAATTTAAACAAGCAAACAAAATCCCTTAAGAGATTAATAAAATTCATTAGCTATCAATATTCATGAAAACATTTGTCTAAGAGGGTTTACGAGATTTTGCACAGACCTGACTTTTATGGTACTGTTGGAGCCTTTAACACTGCATTGCTTTCAAGAAAAATCATCAAAATATTGAACACATGGTATGTACCTCAATTCATTGAATTTAATTACCTGCCTGATTTCCAAAAGAAAGAAAGAAAATCACATATAGTGTTTTTTCTATTCCTATTACACTTTGTTTAGTGTAAAAGGAAAACATTGGGGAAAAAGATAAAGATGGTTTCCCCATGGAGATATGAAGTTTACTAGAAAAAATTACAAAGAAAACAAAGCAAAACAAACCCTCTAACAATAAATAGAGCACAATACATGGGACCTTTGGCTGCTTTTCACTTCTTCCCTAGTACCTTTTGTGTTTCATGGGGGAAAAGGCTTTAATACCCTTAATGAGTGAGAATGGATAATTTTCTGAGAAACTATGGTACTTTAAAATATTCTTATATTGAATGTCAAGATTTTCCTTAAATCTAGTTGCCTGACTTGATTTTTTTTTTAAGCAGTTACTATAGTCATGCAGTGGCCCCAAATGAAGATTTCAGTGGAATTCAGAAAACAGATTTTTGGGGAGATTATATATGTATATTTTATCATACACACAGCTACATTCAGAAAATAATGTACTACAGAATTGGCAGCTTCAAGAGCAAGAACAAGAACAACAACAAAAGGAATGAATATTAGGAGGTGGTGGGGTGGAACAGTGAGATGTAAACACATACACAGACACACACACACATGTATTCAGGTGTGTGTGATGTGAGGTGAAGACTGGATTCTCATATTATTGTGATACTTCTACACATAATAAGTACATCAACACTATTATGTGGGTTTTAAAACTGTACTTCTGTCCGATCAATATTACCATCCCACCAAAGGCATAAAAATACTTTCCATAGCCAAAACTGGTTTGGGGAGGATAATTTTGGTTATGTAAACATTTCTGCAACTCTTAGATATGACAAGTCATCATTACTATGTATAATTTTTGATACCCATTTTTCTGTTCTTCTAGGCTTCAAGGTTACACTTGTCTCAGTGACTCAGTTACTGTCTGGAAGATGAATTTGGTTTTGAATATATTGAGAATATTCAGTTGCTTAGACTTAATTATTCATCATTGTTTTCCTATTACTTGTATTTTTTGTGGCATTTATCAATGATTAGGCATAAACTATTTCAACGTTCTGCAGTGCTCCTTCTTCAGATGTAAATCAAAAGGTAAACAGTTCTTCCTAATAATCAAGATAACATCCAACCTGGTTACATAATCTTTTTGCCTTCTTCAGAACCTTTTCTAATTAATTATCTTCCTTAAACCATTGCATCCTAAATATAAAAAAAAGTTCTTTATAACTATTTCCTTTCACTTTTTTGTTTTGTTTTGTTTTGTTTTGTTTTGTTTGGTACTTAGGAGTAAACCTAGGGGCACTTAACCTCTTATCTACATCCTCAACCCTTTTTATATTTATTTTGAGACGGGATCTCACTAAGTGGCTGAGGCTGGCCTCAAACTTGTGATCCTCTTGCCTTAGTCTCATGAACTATTGGAATTACAAATGTGAATCATCATGTCAGCAAAAGTTTGAATTTTTTTGAATTCAGAAATCTCTACATCCCTCCTCCAATCTATTTTTTTGTTGTTGTTCAAGAACACAGCTTATCATAAGAAAGTGCAGTTTCCCATAAGATTTAGATAAGACTCCCTTATTTGCCTGTGACAGCACTGGACACAGACCTTCTGAATTCCCATTCTTTGCCTCAAATGTTAGCTCTTCCTTGTTTCCTCTGATCAATCTGAATAAAATTCCTGTCAACCAAACTTTTCCTTCCTGAGAGCAGTAGAACACTAAACTTCTGATCAACCCCATCAGGGTCCACCCTTCATCACACTATTGGTTCTTTCTTGCTTTGCTTACTCCTTTCTACAAAAGTAAAACGATTTTTGCCTAACTCTGGAGTCACTTATGGATGTCTCTACTGTACCAGTCCCCTTCTACCTATTGAAATAGTCCTTCCTTCCCACATTCACACCCACACAATGAGTTTTTTAAATAAGAGTCTCTTCTTACTAAAGTCAGGTTATTTTTTATGCAACTAGGTTTTTGAAACGGAAGTTGATAGTGTCTCTTTCTGTACCTATGTTCTGTATTTACCTATAGGCAGACTAAAACAATTAACAAATCGGTTTATCAAAGGGGAACAATTTGTTCTCATGTTGCATTTTAAAGAAAAGTGCCAAATTATTCATTGTGAGAACAACTATTTTAGGTTTAGAATTTTGTTTTAAATTATAACTAAGGAGACACAGTAACCTTTTTATTGTTTGGGAATGTAGACATCTTTATCTGATCTTTTCCTCCTCAACCATGACTTTCTACCTCAGCCTTCTTGACTTCAGACAAATAATTCTTACCTTAACCTTATGTGACTTTTATATTTACAAATATAATAGATATTCTAATAAATACTTTTCTGCTTTTTTATTTCTCTTCATATCCACAGTCATTCATACCCTGAAGAGAATTTGAATTCAACTTTAATTTTTTCTATTAGTTTCTGGAAATCAATTTCTAGGTTTTTTTTCTAATTTATTTGTATTAACTCAGTTCTATTGGCAAACCTTTCTTTTGCATCTTCTTATAATTTTGGTGTTCTTCTGAGTTCTTTATCTAGTCCTCCTAAATTTTATCCTGTTCTATTCTTCCTTATATTTGTATATACTGCTTATTCCTTTTCCTGTCTATTCCTGAAGTCTGCTGAATTCTAAACCATTTGCATGAGTGTTTACTGCATGTCTCTATCTGGTAGTCTTTATGGACATCAGACAGAGAATTTTCAAAATACTCAGACCTCCATTGAATTTCCTTCTCTTTCCATGTTCCTAAAAGCTTAGACTAATACTGTCATGCACCTATTCTATAGCTTGGGAATATAGGTGGATGCATCCTTGTATCTAATCCACGAAAAAGCCCAGTCAAGACTCTACCTTATAAAAATTTTTTTCAATTTGCCATTCTTTTATTGCATACTGTCATATTTCTTGACCTGAATCAGCTCTCTTTCTCTGTAGAATTATTACAACAGCTTCCTCTAATGATACTCTAGTTTCTACCAATTTTTCTTCCCAGTGAAAACATCTAATCACAATGTGTTCATACATAAATTTCTGCATTGTTTCACATTGCCTAAAATGTAATGCTCCAACTCCAGTACAGCTCCTACTTTTCCAATCTCATAAACTCAAATACTATCAAAGTGCTTATATTTCTTTGTACTCTAGGACTTTGCTTATGCAATTCCTTCTTCCCAAAAATGTCATTTTCCCTTCTACATTCATATAGCTTTACTTACATTTAAAGTTTCTCACTTCCCCCAAGATTTCCTGGAAATCACCAGCCTGAACTCTGCTTCAGCTCTTCAACCTTCTCTGATATCCATAGCAACCTCTACTTATCTCCATCTCCTTTGTCATATTTCATTTCAGTATTCACTCAAGTATCATTATTGATAAGCTAAAGACTATTCCTTACATGTTATTTTATTTCTGGAATTCAGCACATGCGACATATTCCAGAAATGTTTATTGAATTACCAGGGGGTGTTTATATTGAATATGAAAATAGGGAAGATAAATGTACAATCTAATTGGTACCTAGGTATTCTGAAAAAAATATAGCAGCTTAGTTTGCATTTGGGGTTTAAAATCGTATGTGAATATGAAAACAAATGAAAAATATGTGTGATAGCAAATGTAAATATGCATGTATTATACACAAAATAATTGAAATGATAGCGAAATATTCTTTGTGACTTTTGTAGGTACTAAACAGGTGGGATTATATGTGATTTGGTGAAAAGTGGAGAAACAATTTTGTTTCAATTTTTGTATATCATCTACAAAAACACTGGTATTCTTTCTTGTTGGAAATGTTATATAGCTAGATACATACTATATGTGTTCATACTTGATAACTAAAGACATAGAAAAATTCATTACACATATCTTTTAAACATCTTATTGGATATTTCCCATGATAATAAACTTAATTCATCATAAGTTCCCCTAAAATTTCTTTTATTATAGCAGTTAGATTATTTATCAAAGAATTTCCAATTTATTTCAATGATGTCATTGATTCTGAAAATCTCCAAAAGCCAGTAAGGCAAGCAGAAAAGTTACCTGACATTTGTAAACCCTAATCAATCAGTGAAGAAAGAAAATTTTAAATATACTTGAACTTAAAAAGCATTTATAAATGTATTTTTATTTTTACATATCTAATCATACAATATCCAAAATAAAAGTCAGTGATTCATAAATTAAATTTTCAGTGAATGTCCATGGAATTCTGATATGAATGATTTATTCAGAGTGTAGTTGCTTGTGAAGCAGTTACATGGGCACCACCTATTAATAACTGTTGTGCAATCTTCTTAATTTTTTCTCCAAATTCATTTTGTTTGTATTCACTATCTTTCTGAGCAGCCCACCCACGCTAACGTCTTTGCTATTTACCTTCATATTGAGTGCTGCTACTGTCCCTCTGGCAATGTCAAAGTAATCTTCACACTGTCAATTTTGTTGGAATGAATTCTATTAACTTTCTAAAGATGACACCCTTTCGGTGTGTACTTGCAATGAGGCTACTTTACATGCAAGCAAAATGCTTTCTGCTCCAGGGTCTGAGACACAGACTTATGGAGTTTCTAAAAAGTTCAGGGTTTAATCTTTGGCATAGTATTTCCAATCATGGAGTTCATTCTTATCAGTTTCAGAGGTCAGGCTTTTTGCAGCCTTAGCGATTTTTCAGACTTTATTTTTTTCAGGTTATTTTCTTTCTCAGAGAAGCTTTAATGCATATCTTCTCCCCAAGCTATCTTTCTTGACCAAATATAATGTGTTGTACCATAATCCATACAAACACTTTCCACAAACTGCTCCATTTAAGTAATGTTTGGAGCTCAATTTTTTTTTCTCCCTAGGTCATGTTAGCTAAAGCATGTTGTTGTTAAAATGGAATTTTATAATTGCATATCTCAGAACTCATTAATCATTGGGCAGTTTGAATTTTAGCATTTTCTATAATTTCAGGATAAAGCTTTTCAGTATTTTAGGGTTCTATATAAAAATATTTGAAATAATGTAGCCTTTCTGGTAATCCTAATAAGTGATACACATGTTTAAGAATCAAAGCAAAACAGTAAGTTCTATAGAAATTTTGTGGTGTTCTATTATTTCCTCTATACATAAAAATTCTCTTGATATGGTATATAATCAAATCATAATTTATAATTTTAATTTATCATCATAATTAGAAATTGAAGTATTAATTAGAACTTTATAGGTTAACTCAGTTTTAAATATATGAAAACAAAGGTATGAACCATAATTTTAGTCTCTTTTTTTTTGGAAAAGTTTCTTAAATAATTTTTGTGCATTCTTGAGTATAATTATAGTAAATGTAAATGATTGATGTTTGATTATTTAGAATGTTGCAATGATGCATAAAAATCATCATGGATGTTAGCAGTAAATAGTTTGTAATGGGAGATATAATGAAAGTTGAAGTGACTAGAATTATGCCCTTTTGTGCTTTTTTAAAGTCTGTAATAAACTTGCTTCCTTTTCATCTCCCTCATTTTCTACAGAAGAGATCTGGAACTGTCTATTGCCTTGCTGCTGTAGGCCTTTTTGGTTATGTTCTTTTCTGCAAATACTATTTTTATTTTCTCTTTTTAGTTATACACAAACATTATGGTTTTGACATAATTATAAAAGCATTGAACATAAGCAAATAATGTTTTTTTAATTCACCACATAAAATAAAGAAAATATGATCTTAAATTTCGGATTTTTTTTTAAGGTTTATCTCAGTGGAATGTAGACTGCTAAAAGGGAACTTTAGTATTGTGTTTCATGGCTAAATTCCCAGTGTTGAGAACAGTGATTGGGACACATTAAATGGCTAATGAATTTGATTTTACAACTTTGCATGAGAAATTATAATGCAGAATGAAACAAATCTGAATAATTGAGGGTTGAATTGTTCATTTCTGACTGAAGGACTGAATATTCTCTTTCAATTTTCATGTGACTTTCAAAAATAAATCACTCTGAAATTATATAGAAAATATTTTTGTAAGCTGGGTGTAAATTAAGAAAAAAGTTTCTCTCTAAAACATGCTAAATTTACATGCAATGAATGCCATTAGAAATACAGTGATAAACAAGGTATGGAATCTTCTCTCAAGTTGCTTACAGTGTAGTGAAAGACAGACTAGGAAAATAAATAAAATTTGAGTACAGAAAACAGAGTTCAGCCAAAATGTATAATAAATTCAAGATGAGATCAATACTTAAGCACCTGAATAAAATCGGTTAAGATTAAACTAATTTAATTATATAGAAGAACTTCTCACTGCTTTTATTTAAAAGTGGTATATTCTCCTCTTTCTCAGATCTAGTGCTGAAATAATTTGTATCTCAAATTTCTAGAGTCTTAGCTGTGAATTCAAGAACAGAGCATAGAGCCAGTTGGAAGTATTAGCATTGCTACAACAACTCCTTAAATCATCACAGTAAAAACTAACATGCTTTTCTGATACATGGATTGATGGGAAAGCTAAAGCTTTGAAACTCTAATATAGGTTCAAATAAGATTTTCTTTTCGAGTAGAAATAGCCATTGCAGAAGAAAGGTCTGTGTGGTGCATTTGAAACGTACAATCTGAATCCATTTCAATGTTTGAACACAGTGGATAACTACATTTGTGTAGTAAATAAAGGGCACTCAGGATTTTTTAAGAGTCTTGATTTATAAATTT